>JAQQZY010000028.1:173386-189687 GCA_030068375.1 Ostorhinchus rueppellii | reverse complement strand
ACACACACACACACACACACACACACACACACACACACACACACACACACAAGATATGATTTTTGGTTCATATCGCCTCGCCCTACTGGTAACCACACTTTTTTTCCCCCCAAACCATCTCCAGAAAGGGTCTATCCCAGCTGAGTCGGCACTTTAACTTCACTGCCGGCCACTGATTAATCAGTGGGAGTGTTGTCACACATGTTGGTCTTCAGTTTCATACTTCCGTATGACTTTCATAGCTCTCCTTTGGTTTTCAAGCACGGTTTGTTTTACGGTTTGTATCCATTTCTGGCTCTCATTTCACCTTTTCTGTGACAAAAACCCACAGACCCAGCAACAAGTACAGCAGCATTACTTTTTATTTTGTTGCCTTAAAACGACATTACAGCATTTTCCATACTCTCCACTGACCATACCCATCCGATACGAATTTCACTGGAAAAAGGGCATTTGTAGCTTTAATCTACACCTCCGATTTGGTCACTTGAAGAGCTTGTTCAATAAAGTAACAACAAAACAAGTACAGTTTTAACAAACTGTTTTTACTTGTAGAGGTAAAGTGCAATTTGTACATCAAATGTAAACATGCATAAACTCTAGTTAAGGAATAAGAAAAGCAAAACGTACCCGTTTTATGGGGCCGTAAACCTCAAACTCACGACGAAGTTTGGACTCTGTAGTATCATAGTTCTAGAAGAGAGACAACACAGATGTCACTGAAACAAACATACTACACATCACCTTAACAGCAAAGAAAAATTATTTACGCTCATTCCATCAATCAGTTTTGATAAGAGAAGTCATTTAATACTCACAACTCGGGCAACAAACAATGTTTTGAAGGCATCTCCTTGTGCATTGGGGTCATTGTGAGGGTCCCCTGGAAAAAATGCAAATATGTAGAATTGGCTTAAACCATGAATCCATACACACTGGCAAATGCTCATGGTGTGTGACTCTAAAAACTTACAAAGTTTCATTTCCGTCTCCACTACTGCTTGCCTCCTCTCAATCTTCTCTCGCCTCTGTTCAAGTATAAAATTTAAAGACAATAAGTTACTAACAAATCACACAAGGAGGGTTCTCTGAACAACAAAACTGATAAAAACACTTGGGTTAAGCATTTGCCACTGCAATAATACATACATTACACCTAATTAAGATATAATTGAAAGCCATCATACATCCATGAAGAGTTGGCAATGTGTACAAAAAGGTTGAAGTCCTTTATGTTCTGTATACACACTTAAGTGGCATCAAGAGCCAGAACAATTACATTTAAATCCCAAGAGAAGAAAGTCTGCAAAATCCCACATTCAGAAGCATGGGTGAGGGTTTGTGTTTTAGAACTCACCTTCCTCTCTAGTCGCTCCTCTCGGGTCTCCGCCCTTGTTGGTGGAGGGGCATCTCGAGGGTCCTGATTAGAGGGTACAAATCCAAACGTGAAAAAGTATTAAGAAAGAAAATACAACTACATGCATACTGATAGAGATTGAGTACTAACTTCGAAGTGCCTGATAAAAGGTGCAATGCCACTGTAAGGTTGGTTGTGATGCTTCTCATGGGGAAGTTTCTCCAGCTGAGGCAAGAAAGGTATAGGGTCTCGCGGCGCAAAAAGGGCCAGCAAGTTTGGAGGCAAAAACTGCGTCATCTTTCACCTGAAACGGCAAATACACTAGTTATAATACTTAACACATTCCAACATTTCACCAACATAAAGTCTGAGGAAGGCCAAAATAATCACAGAAAGCGTAACCGTTTGCTAGCCAGACTTTACTACTATGGCGACCTCTTTACCAGCATATATTGTAGATGTAAATAGAAATTTTGCTGGATACTACACTGCGAAAAATAAAGCTCAGATTACAAATAATGTGAATACTGGGATTTCCCACAGTAATAAAATACGACCTAATAAATTAATTTGAAGTTCAGCCGTTAGCATTAGACAGCAACATGCTAGCTAAGTAGCCTACAGTGGCCTTCTTACCCGCACCTCAGACGTCCTGAGAAAAGTTAGACCATGAATCAAAGAAAGGGGATAGGGTGGGTAGGTCTCTGGTTCGTTTTCTGGTAAGACACCCGACAAGTACCTCGAAATTGACCCAACACAAGACTCCTTAGATCCGGAATAGTGCGCTAACAGTTGAACGCGTGTAGGGCAACCGTGATAGAGCTAACAAATAATAAAATGGCGGGATGCCGTAAATGAGCAAGAAACGACGTAGATCTTTTTCCTTCTGATTTGATTGGATATTGCTAAACCGTGTGACGATTGCGCGAATGTAACCCATAGGGATGAACACTTTGGTGAACCATTGTCATTGTTGAGTAAGCGTAAATAAAAGCAAAAACAAAAAAAAGTCGTTAGAAAAATCACTTAAGTCACCCACTTGTTAACGTAAGGCAACATTTAAGTTAACCAGTAAAACTAATCTTGTTTAAATCTGACTTATCAAATCACCGTCTAGTGTCAAGATTTAATGTCACAAGTGTCTTTGGGCTGTTTCTTTCATCGTGCACAATAGAACCCCTTCTGTGTTTACAAACTCACGATGGGGATGCTTATGTGGGACTAGGTGGCTGGCGGTTTTGTTCTTTGGAATACTTTACAGGTTAAATCCTCTATGACCCATCCATCCCCTGGAGGCTGGGGGATGCAGGAGGATAACCCAGGGGCCGATAGCGGCGTACACCCTGGACGTGTCGCCAGTTCATCACAATGCGAATTCAGTAATTTTTTAAAAAGTACCGTAAATATTTTTCTTTTTCAGTACCGGCGGTCTAGATATGAGCATGCATTCTACATTGCCAGCTTTCATGTCTTTATCAACAAATAATGACTCAACTACATCAAGAAAACATATTTGGGTGATTTCCTATCCAAGCGAATAAGAGTGCTTTACAGTTTGCCCATATGGTGTCATGCATAGTCAAACAGGTAGGTAATGACCATATATTGTGCATATCCTCCAACATACTAGAAGCACTGGATGACATATAAGAGAAACACAGAAAAAGGCAACTCAGTAAATAAGCAAATTCTTCAGTGTACTGGTTTTCAAGCAACATTTATATTTTGTTGGTCAAGTCATTTTATAAAGTATAAAGAGTTTTAGCAACTTTCTCAACCTCAGTAACACATGCACACAAAACACATACAGCAGAACCAAAGTGAGAGGTCAATTGTCAAATGTATTTGAACCATCATCATTCAGCTGTCTGAGTCACTGACAGGGTCAACTTGCACACGGTCTGCAGAGGCAGACGCAGAGGGGAAATGTAGCTCTTTATACTTTGTACATCAGATTCTGGTATGAAACCAGGTACTACAGATCCCCACAGCTTGGCTCTTGATACATGTGGATTAGACAAAAAGCATTAACACTTCAGGACAATGAAAAAAGTTTTGCAAATGGTATCACTGTTGTGACATAGATTGTAAATGAAGACTAAAAATAAGAAGCTTCACAAGGAGCTATTTATTGCACAGTTCTAAAGTATTAGGTCACATGGGTATTTATGATGGCATTCACTTTCTGAAATCTGCATACATGATAAAGTTTGTGTGAGACATATTTACACTGAGATCATGGAGAAAAGAACAGACCTGTAAAAGATCACGCAAAAGGCAAAGACAAGGTGGAATATCAAAACAATAAAAACATTTTATGACAATTAGTGGATGGCCTGGATGTCCCAGATCCTTAGCAGAAGGCAATGTTGGGGGGTGGGTTTGTTGGTAGATTAAAAAAAAAAAAAAAATTATAATCATAAAAAAAAAACAAAAAAAACAAAATAAAAACACCCCACTAGGCAGAGGAATGCAGGGTTCCTGATTCCCTGTCATCCCTCTCTTCTTCATCCATCTTCCGTCCATGCTTCCTAAAGTACTTGTAGCGTTGGACATACAGTTTTACAAGGTTGCTGACTTTGACCGGGTTGATCTCTCCAGTGCGGCTATGGCAGATCTAAGACAAGAAACAGCTCGATTAAAGAGGCTTGCATCATTTAAAGAACTTTAATGTTTGGTTCACATGGTGTAATTGTAGACTTTTTCTGTGACTTGAAATAAGGCGAAGGTGGTTATCCTTGTGTGTTTTTACAGTTCCAGATTTTCATAGGTAGCATGTTGTAGGAGTCTTAATAATTATATGATCAAACAAAATAATAATTTTCATGTTAAAACAGTGAGGCAAATGACATTACCATTACTCTATCACACAAACTCTTAAGCAAAATTAGGGAATGTATGGTCAAAATACTGGAATCACAGATTTAGTGATCATCTTGTATCTCAACACCTAGTTACAAACTATACAAATTCAAGAGATTAGTCATTGGTGAAATATAGCTGTTTCATAAAGACCCGTCAGGTTTGTGGAGAGCTGAAGGTGCTGCATCATTTGTAGTTCCCCAAGCAGGAAAACCCATGAACATAGGCAGCTGACTATCTACTGGTTCAGCTGTGTTTCAAATATACACACACACACACACACACACACACACACACACACACACACACACACACACACTATTCCTTCAGAAAGTCTTTACTCCCACTGAACATTCATATAATAGGACTTCAGTTAATTATTCTTTTTTTAAAAATATAACAGCAATTTTTTGTCTTTCTTGCCACCTACTTTCATATTAATTTCCAATACTTACAAAAACTAAGTTATTTTATAAGGATGATAAAATATAGATAAAAAAATTGTGGAAAAATCTATTTCAGGCAGACATCAGGCCCCTACACCTACCACAATCCTTGAGAAACCCTGGGTTTAATATTTTTCTAAAGAGTCGTTTATATCCGACAGGCTTACCTCACAAAATTCACCTGCTTTGGGTTTTATCTTTATTAAGATAACAGAGATATATGGGCAATACACTGTACTGACAAAAATACTGAGCAACCTACAGGAGCTTTGATGACATCCTATTCTAAATCCAGAGGCTTTAATGTGGAGTTGGAACCTCATTTGCAGCTAAAACAGCTTTCAAAATTCTGGGAAGAATTCTACAAGATTTTGTAGTTTATAGAATTTGTTTTCCCCTCATCCTGAATAGCATTTATGAGATCAGATATGGATGTTGGATAAGAGGCGTGGCTAAAGGGAGTCCAGTGGCGTTCTTTACACCACTTGATCCAAGACAATTCAACACATGGTACTGTGTATGATTTAAGGCACACATGCAGCTGTTCAGCCATGGAGACCCACACCATGTAGTTTGATGCAGTTTCTGTGCTGACACCAGTGCTTGATGAGGTTTGGGACTCTGCAGTTATTCAGTCTGCAGAGCGTTGGCAACTTTTTCAGAGTATGTGCCTCAGGGAGTGCTAAAGGGGTCTGTTGTTCCTTTGTGCTGAAATTGTTGAAAAAGTAAAAGATATAATTGAGTGCACTGGTTGAGAGCATGAATTTCTTGACATTTTAAAAGTATAAATTGTTTAATGAAGTCCAATTTGTAGAAGTTATGTGTGCCGGGTTGAGAAGCTCAACAGCTGAATGCTGGAATGGAGGACAACATGCTGTCATTCACTCCCATAGACTTCCATTACAAAGATGACAAAAGTTGAAAAAAAAAAAAAAAAAGTTTGAAAATGTAAAACTGTAATAATTTGAAAAGTAGAAAAGTTCACCATAATAAGTGAACAGCTTAAAGTCTCATGACTTATGAGTCATTGCATCAGAAATCACGCCATTATTTCAAGTTCATTTATGCTCTACTTTTGCGGAACATGTGGAAGTTGTTTACTGACAGACATTTAAATTTTAACTGACAATAGGTATTGGAACCCCTGAGCCTCTCCTCTCATAGGTGACTGATATTGATCTCAAAAGAGCAGCAAATTGGTACTCTCTTCTAAAATTTCAACTTTCATGAGTTTTGCAGGCTTCAAGAGTGAGGTTATTGCAAAACTTTGTAAATTTGTCATGACTTTATCTGTTTTAGGTAGATTATTCTATTTGGTGAGGACAGACACATCATAAGATGCTAAAATCTTAATATCCTTTTAATTTCTACCTAGTTTTAAAATTTGTAAGCTATTAGTTTCAGTGAATGCTCATGTGGCACTTAAAACTTACACTCAGGCTCACCTTATGCACAGCTTTCCTCAGGATATCTTTGTATTCATCTTTGTTGATGTCTTTACGCTGATAATAAGGTTTGATGGCAAGCTTCACTTCTTCCACTGCACGCTCTTGGGTGTGCAGCTTCTTCAGGTACTGGACAGTTTAGAAAACGCATGTTAAAGAATAACATTCATATATTTGTTTGATTCTCTTGTTCTGCAGCTAAACCAATCACTTCACGAATGCTCTTGGTAAACAAAAACCTGAGTCATTATAGTACATACTTTAACAAGGATGAAGGACTGAAGAGAATAGCACAATTTAATCTGATCCCCGTTTCCTTTATAATACTGGGAAAAGTAAAAAAAAAAAAAAAAAAAAAACTCCCCTGCTATTTTCATGCATTAAACTTTACCTTATCGGGGTCTTTGCTCTCATTATCCCAGCCTGTGTCCCCTGAACTCCCAGTCACTCCTGACAGTCCCACAGGCAGCATAGGGGGAGGAGTCTGTGCACAGCCACCACTTATGGAGGGGTGAAGGTGAGAGGGTGGAGTTTTGGTGCAGCCAACCAGAGGGAGGGAGCTATGGAGAATGAACTGAGCTGGGCTGAGACCAGGAGGTGGAGGGAGCGAAGGAGGAGGAGGGATTTGTGAGGATGATGAGGAGGTGGCTGAAGAAGGAGCGGCGTGCTGCTGGGACTGATTTTGATTAGCCTGAGACAGGATCTGCATGACAGACACAAAGATATTTAAAGCTAAAATATCTGTATGAGAAAAGTGCACGATGGTGAAAAAACTCTGCTGTCACAGTTGACCAGAACTTTAGCCACAAGATCTAAGGCACTGGACACCAAACTGTATCCATGTAAGTGATCGAACATAATTCCATATTCCATTTAAGAAACATTCATGAATTACAAGACAAAAGCTGATATACTTTGAGTGGCACTAAGACCAAGACACCAAGGCCACTGTAAGGATGTAACCTTAAAGCATTCCCTACTGGGTCAGTTACTGGGGATGTTTTTGGGCATGGTATGTATCAAGAAAATACAGTATATACAGATGCATTTAAAAAAAAAAATTAAATATAAAAAAAATCCGCCATTTTCAGGAGATGTTAGAGCACTTCATGTTTCTTTTTAATAAGGTCTATGGAGAAACCAATTTTCTTTTCCAGCAGGATTTAGCACCTGCTCACACTGCCAATAATACTCAGTACTGGTTTCATATTACTGTGGTTGACTAGCTAACCAATTCGCCTGACCTGAACATTAGAGAGAATCTATGGGGTAGGCCTACTGTCACAAGTAAGATGAGAGATGCCAGACCTAACAGCACAGATGAGCTGAGGGAGCCGTCAAACCAACCTGGACTTTCATAACACCTCAGCAGTGCCAGAGGTTGATTGCCTCCACACCGCACTCAGGGCAGGGTTCGTGCATATTTTTCAAGGTCAAATTCACGCCCTTTTAAAGGTCATTTTCAATTTTTTCCAACACAGCAACTTATTGCTGGGGTAAATACATACAATTATCTATAGTCATGATTATTCTTGTCACTTCTTAATCATAGTGATGTACTTTGTATTATACTATAAACATCTAAAATTATGTTTCATGACAGTAAAATGTTTAGAAATTGAAGGAGAACACAAAGTTTTATCCAAAAAAGGAAGCCACTTGACATTGTTCAGGCACAGTCACACTGATCCAAAGATTAAGATAAAAATGTACCTGGAGTCAACCTGAGAGCACCCACTAATTTTCCTTTTTGACAAACTTTTATTTTTCAAAATCCATTACCTCTCTGTAAGTAGCTTTTCTTGCCATTTAACCTGGCAGAATTACTGTTGAAATGAATAAATAAATCACAGTTATAATTACAAGCTTTATTGTAATTGCAAGCTTTAAAAGCTTTACAAACTTTATTTATTTACCACGGCTTTTATTATGGTGCCATGTATCACTGTATATTATATATATTTTTATTAAGCTGCGACAGCCTCTGTTGAGTGCCCGATATGGATTTGTTGGTAT
The DNA here is from genome assembly GCA_030068375.1 of Ostorhinchus rueppellii. NCBI lineage: Eukaryota > Metazoa > Chordata > Actinopteri > Kurtiformes > Apogonidae > Ostorhinchus > Ostorhinchus rueppellii. The sequence continues at coordinate 181,561 of JAQQZY010000028.1, read as the reverse complement.
CTCTTTCTCTTTTTATCTGTTTTTTTTTTTTTTTTTTAACGAGACTGAGTCTGCTGCTAAACTGAATTGCCCCTCGGGGATAAATAAAGTTGTCTGAATCTGAAAAGCACTTAAACTAAAATTCAAGCACTTTTCAGACCTTAAAAACACAACATTGAAATTCAAGCATTTTCACGGATTTCAAGCACCTCTACAAACCCTGAACTGGTGTGTGAGGAGTTCCAGCCAAGTATATACTGCATAAATGGACATATTCTTCAGAAGTTATTTATTCTTATGAGACATTCTAATATTCTAATCGTTCTAATCCTGAGATACTGAGCTGCAAGCCATAATTATCATGTTGAACCATAAAAGCTTGACATGTTTTTATTCATAATAAATCTAAAATGTGATATTTTCGCACTTTCACTCCAGATTTATCCTAAAGAAAAATGGTTGCTTTGCAGCATTCTCACCTGGCTGGTTGCTTGGATGAACTCTTGTGCTTTTGCCCTGCTGGCAATATTAGCTTCCTCCATTTTGAAGAGCAGGGCAGTCACTGAGAAGAATAACATATATGGTTATTTTGAGAAAGTGACACCTACATAACATATTCAGTGACTAAACATAAGCACAAAACAAATAAACAAAAAATACATAAATAACAATGCATTTAAAAATGTAACCTTGCAAGAATGTGGTACCAGTTGTAGTGTAACTGTAATCTAAGTTTTTAATATTTATTTACATACATCTGTTTCAATGGGATAAATGAATGGTTTAGAACTGAGGTATGAAATGGAAATGCACTAATTTAAAAAAAAAAAACACTACTCAGTCCTCCTATAATCAATAGGTCCATCAGTTTTGCTCTTGGTGCCCAGGTTTTTGGTTCATCAGGGCCTGAATCTCTGATTCTGAATCCAAATCATTTGTGCCACCTAAAGCCCATATACCTAAATCAACATCCTAGCAAAATTTAAAATAGGCCTGGGTCCAATAAACAGTGACACCATTCTGTAAGATAAATATTTTTTTAAATGGCATCACTATTTGAATATATTTAATATTTCCTACCATAGATATGCTCTTTAAACTTAACAAAATAAAAGAATGATACAGTTGTATAATCATATTTCACCTCTTTCATGTCTCCTGGTTAATAATAAAAACGTTTATTTCAGTCAACTGGGGGTAAAATGAAAATAAAATAAAATAAAATAAAAGAAATATATATATATAAAAATAAAAGATTTCATTTCTACAGTTTCTGTATTAAGCGCCAACATAACAGGACAGAAACCACAAATTTTGTTGGCAGCATTTGAAAATAACATACCGAATTATACTTGTAAGTTTCTACACATGTTTCACTGAACATGCAAGGCATACTCCAATAACACTTCAGATGAGGGATCTAGATTAAAAGAACATGAAACACAACTAAATTATATTTGTTGAATGTATTAAACATGTACACATGAACCATGTGCTAACTGGCATGACATTATATGACAAACACCAGTTGGTTTATGTCAACTTGTTTTTAATTGATTACTAATTTTTATCTATGAAAATACCCTATATCATACCCTATCATGCATCTCCTCTTCTTTTTGGCTATATCACCAGAGCCAATTCAAAAAGTGTTTAAATTTGACCTTTTCGGCAATTCAAATATAAAATAAAACATTTTATCTTGCATACTTGTGTATGCTTTTTAACCCAAGGTTATATTGTATGAGCAAAAGGAATACATCACCTTGAACTGTGGAACACTGAAATAATTGACAGTCAAATATAAATACTAGGAGGGACTCACATGCTAGGACTCCTCCAGTTGTGCAGTCCACACCAGTCTGCAGACTCCAGGGGAGGGCAGGAGCTGTTGGAGGAGGAGGAGGAGGAGGTGGAGGTGGTGGCTTACTAGTAGATGAGGAGGACACAGAGGAGGATGAGGGGTCAGATGAAGACATAGGTAAGGAAAGAGAGGTGAGACCACAGGTGGCTGAAGACGATGAGCAGGGAGGCGAGGCCAGAGATTTGGGTGTGTCGTCTGGAGGAGGAGGCTTGGTGGTCATGCCAAGACTCATGCCCTGGGGTGTGGACACGCCTGACGGACTGACCGGTGGTAAAGTTGGACTGGTTTGGGTGAGACATTCCTCAGCCATGAAAGAAGGCTCTGGTGTTTTACAGCTGCTGTCCACAGTCTGAGAGTCTGGCGAGGACTCCCTGGTGTCTCTCAGAGGAGCCATAGAGGGGGGAGGAGTGTGTGGTGGTGACGAGGATGGTGGGAGAACACTGGTGGAGGAAGATGAGGAAGAGGAAGAGGAGGAAGAGCAGGGTGCAGGGCCAGCTTGTCCGCTATGTGGACTAACAGACTTGCTTCCATCTCCAGAGGCTGACTGAACTTCTAATGAGGTTCCACCCCAGCCCTCAGATGTGGGTTTTGTCTGACTACCATCTCCAGCCTTAAGCCCTGCAGTTCCTCCTTTTTCTCTTGACTTCTTGGCCAGGCGACGGCGGCGCTTAGTTGCCAGAGAAGAGGAGGGAGGGGAGGCAGAGGAGGAGGTGGATGTGATGGAGCTGGGTTTTGTTTTTTTAGATTTCAGTTCTGCAGGACTGGCTAAAGAGGATGGTGGCGCTGCCATGCTGCTTCGTTTAACCATACTGCTCAGATCTTTGCTGCGGCCACCCAGTGATAATGGCTCAGAACACGGTTTGAGGAATGGAGATCTACTCTCATTGTCCCTGCAGAAAACTACTGCAATTGAGCCGCCCACTACAGAACCGCCACCGCCCCCTCCTGCCCCTCCAGGCCCCAAGAGGTCCATGCCTAGTTTTCCAGAGCCCACTGAAGTCCCTGTGGTGCTGCTGACACCCTCTCGCACCAACACAGACACTTTGGACTGAAGCTTTCCCTTCCGATTTGTGCCGCTGTCCTTCTTAGATTTTCCAGACCGACCCAAATCCTTTCTGCTACCTTTGTCCCGCTCTTTGTCCTTGACTATTTTTCTGGTTCGCTTCACTGAAGGTAGGCCAGATGAGACCGTGGCAGAGCCTGAAGTGACTGACATTGAGGAAAGACATTTGCTTTTGGTTCTAGTGGAGGAGGAGGAGGAGGATTCAGATTGACCCATTTTCTTTATTGTACAAGATTTCTTTTTCAAGTGGTGCCTTCCTGTCTTGGGGGCAGTTTTAGTTTTAGGACTGGGTAAAGCTGGCTCTGGAGGCGGGGCAGTTGGAGGTGTGTCCTCCAAAGATGGGTAATCTGAATCCAAAGCTTCACCATCCAAAGATAATACATCTAGATCTAGTTTGTCTGAATAGCGGTCTGACTCATAGCTGTGATATCGAGGTGGTGACAGTGACTGTGATTGGCTGTGACAACTTCCCCGGTCTTCATCATCTCGAGTAGAACGCCATTTTCGCTTTTTCTTCCTACTGTGGGATTTGTCAGAGTCTTGTATTGCCCTATGAGGAGATGTCGTAGTGAGTCTTGGGGAGCCAGGTACTGTAGTGGTGGTTGTAGTAGTGGTGACTGTGATGGTTCTCTTGATGGCGAAGAGGTCAGAGCCATTAAGATCTTGGATGGACGGTGGGACAACAGGGCGTCCATCACGGCGGCGTTCCCTGTCACGCTGTCTGTCTCTATCCCCATCCCTCTTTTCCCTACTTCTTTTGGACCTTTTGGAACTCCTGCACTCTCTGCTACTAGAACGTCGTCTTCCCTTTCTTCCTTCCTTTTTTCTTGAGCTAGACTCTCTATCATCTCTTCTACGGCTGCTGGTTCGATTTTGATCTCTTTCTCTGTCTCTGTCTCTTCCTCTGTCTCGGTCTCTGTCCTTGTCTCTGTCTCTGTTCCTATTTCGTTCTCTATTTCTGTCCTTGTCTTTATCTCTTTCCTGGTCTCTGTGTCGCTCTTCAGATGGGCTAGAGAGGGAGCATCTGGTGTGACCTCCTCTTCCTGAAGAATTGTGGGATTGTGATGTTTCTGGGCTACTGTGTCGTCTTTTCTTCCTCTTCCGGCTACTGCTTCTGCTGTTCCTCCGACTTTTACCCTCTTTCCCAGTCTTTTGCCCACGCTCCTTGTCTTTGCTCTTATCCAGTCCACTCTCTTTGTCCTTCCTCCTCTTTTTTCTCCTCTCCTCCTTCTCTCCTGCTTTTCTGTCCTTACTCTTCTGTCGGTCTCTGTCCTTTGAGCTCTTTGAGGACTTGCGGTTCTTGCTGCCTTGTTCCACGGGCAGTGGAAGGGGAGAAGAGGGGGGAGAAATCAGGGGATGACTGGGAGGTGGCAGCTGAGGAGTGAGAGGGGAAGAGGCAGGAAAAGAGAGATATCTTTCCTTCCGCCTGCTCACCAGCTTTCTTCTCAGGTCTTCCACTCCAACTAAAGGTTCATCTTCAGGCTCCCTGTCCACCTCCCAGTTTCCTTCAGCTCTCACGGACACAAAACCATCCCCATCTAACACCCGGAGAATGCGCTCTGGTTTTGAACCAAAGAAGGAAACACTTGGCGAATTTAAGGGGAGGATTTCTCCACCTGGCCTTTTATCTTTGACCTGGCCATCTCTGTCAGTAACCCCAACTATCTCTCCCTCCTCTATTTCGGAGTGCTCAGAGTCAGCACTGTCTCTCTGTTCTCCAGATTTGGAAGAATTACAGTCCACTCTCCTTCTCAGAGGGAGCTGGGTAGCCAGAGAGGGAGCTGGTAGGTCCGTCAAGATGTCAGTTGAATCTGGAGGTATTTCTTCTTTCTCCTCATCATTCTCCCTCTCTGTGTTTCTTTTCATTTCCCTTGATTTAGCATCCTCGTCGCTGATGTCTGATGCTGGAGAACCAGTGGGGTCAAAGGGGTCATACTTATCTCCTTCTTCTTCCTCCTCCATCTTTCCCTCCTTGTCACCTTCAGTTGGATGAAAAGGATCATACATTTCCTTTGTCCCACCCTCTTTTTCACAATCTTCACTCAGGGCAACAGAAGCGTGGATGACGGATTCTGAAGAGACAACTTTGTGTGCAGGTTCCGAAGAAGATGCTGGAGAAGCTGAAGTGGAGGACACCCTAGCCTTCTCTATATCTTGAGTCTGTCCTTTTACATGGTTTTGATAAACTGTTGAGTTGGCACACGCGAAGGAAGATGTAGAAATAGGTGAAGATGTATGAGAGCAGGGAGAAGATGGAGACAAGGAGGGGGAGCGGGCAGGTGAGCTCCTCGCAATTTCTGTAATCCCAGCTGGCGATAAAGAGGCACCTGACCTCCTTCTGAAGTCTGATGCTGGAGTCAAGTCCATGGGCCAGGAAGACAGGCTGTACACACGTCAGGTGACCAGTGATCCGACAGTGGGATCCAAAAGTTGATAGCAAAAAGTAAGGCCACACTGTGGGAATGCAATCAAGAAAGAAATCTAGAAGAAAAGAGAAAAGATGCATGAAGCAAGTTAGCCATTTAGTATTATCAATGTACTTGCTTGGCTGCTTTTGAAGTGATTGTAATGCTGAATCTTTCCTCTGCACTGTTTTTTTTTTTTTTTTTAAATCAAAATTCTCTTTGCCCATATTTGGCATTGGCTAGCCTTGTTTGAGTTTTACTGCACCGCACCTGGAAAGATAATGATGGCAGGAGGATGAATTAAAAGGCAGAAGTTTCCCTGAACAGTTTCTGCTGATCATAACTACATTTTAAGATAGTGTTTGTTATCTGAGATCATGGGAATGCATTAGTTATGGTTGAATTTCCATTTGTTACTGTGGATCACTACATTTCTAAATTAAAAGGAACAAATGTGGAGGGAGGATGTTTTTCAAAATTGCTCATATCCTGTGTAAAGTAAAAAAATCAACCCAGTTGAAAAGATCTTAAAACGAGGAGTGTGGCAAAATATCACGATATTTAACACTCTCGCCACATATTGTTTAGGATAGGGCCAGGATGGGACACCACTGCTATAGACCAGGGGTGGGCAATCCTAGTCCTCAAGGGCTGGTATCCTGCATGTTTTAGATGTGTCCCTCTTTCAACATACCGGATTCAAATGATGAGCCTATCATCAAGCTCTGCAGAAGCCTGATAATGACTGTCAGGTGTGCTGGAAGAGGGAAACATCTAAAACATGCAGGATATCGGCCCTTGAGGACCAGGACTGCCCACCCCTGCTATAGACCAATGCCATCGGTCATGTGATTTTATGTTTAAGCTGTCATATTGGAAGACAACCCACAAGGTAGAAAAAGGAGTGCCAGGCTTGTTAGACAGATAATTGTATTTAAAACTGCAGTTATGGTTAACTTTTGTGCAGTAATATGCTGCTGAAACAGAGCGAGACATGGTGAAAGGAAGTCTTTGCACTGATTTCCCTCTGTTTTAACCAACCAGGAAGAAAAATATAAGGAACTCAGTGCCCAGAGACAGTACCCAATATGGTAGTAGACCTACGGTCACCTTTCGGCTGTATATTACATATAACCATCAAAACTGGTGAATAACAGGGATGCAAAAGTACATGTAATCCACAGTTTAGTACATATTGCAGTTCCTGGGTCGTGGTTCAGGTGCAAGGGCCAGCTGGGGCTGGACACAGAGCCTGAGCTGTGTGCCGAGCCCCGGAGCTCAAACAGGCTGAGTGTGGCATGCAGCTCTGGCTGCCGTCTGATGTTCTGGCTCAACAGGCCACCGGCTGGACTCTGCATCCAGGCCGTGCCATGAACCATGACTGAAGAGCCATAACAGGTGACTGTGTGCCTACTTTGTGTAGTGGTATCGGTATGAAGAAAGGTAAAAAAAAAAAAAAAAAAAAGAATAAAATAAACAAACAAAAACAAAAAAAGAAAGAAATACGTTTACTCATCTAAAATAATGATTGTTTTGGTACATAATATATCTGAAAAATGTAAATGTTGTAAATGTTAGGTGTTCCTGCTCCCACTCAGCATGCGTCTTTTTAAGGGTCAAACCCATCAATCACAGCCAGTTACTCAGCCTTTCAGCAGGGTTTGAAAACAGTCTACCTTACATAAACAATAAACTGTCACTAATAACCAGTTTAAAATATCACTGATAAAACAGCTGCTAAACAAACAGTCTGTCACTCTCTTGCCTCCACTCTTTTGTCTTCCAGTATGGCAATGTATCTGTTTACTTCCAGTATTAATGACGGAGGTGGCATCGGTCCATTAACAGACATACAATACAGTGTGATTAAAAGGCAACACAATAAACAACAATATAATGAACTGCATTCTATATGCAATCTGTGAGACAACTAATTAAACAAAAATTTTAAACAGCCATAGAGTCCATGTTCCATAAACCAAGGCTCAGTTATATTTTGTGAACGTCGTTAAAATAACTTAATTTCAAATTTCCCAAATATACAGTCTCTCCCTTTTTGGCTGTGAACATTTACTACAATACATTTAGGATTGATACTCTCATCCACAGAAACTTTCCACAACATGTTTCTCTTTGGTAAAAACTCTTAGCTAAAATCACTGTAAAACACCTAGCAATTTACCATCTTGTACTGAGTAATTGTGAAATCTGGCTCTAAAGCTGTGGCTGCCTGGTTGTCCTCAGAAGAAGTCAGAACAAAATCTAGTGAGCATGCACACAAGGCACAGCTGGGGAGGATTTTGGCTGATTAATCAGCTTTTGGCTTTTTCCTGTTCGGGACACCTTAAATCACCATCTAAAAACTGTAATTATGTTTTGTTTTTTTTAATCACTGTAGCTGTTTATCAAGTTGGTAGCGATTTGCATAAAGTCTGTTTGGTTTGTTTGCCAGATTTCAATTTGAATACGGGAGCAATCATACAGTCAGACACAAAAACATCTGAAAGACACAAAGACAAAACACTTAAAGCAGTGATATTTTGTTTTTAAAATGGAATTATGCATTTTAACATTTCTCTGTGGTCTACATCAACTGTAAATGCTATGCCGTGCTTTGGTCTGAATTCATCATTAATTAAGCTCCATAGGCTCATCTTCAACTCCATATCTGAGTAATGACACCAGAAAGGTCATTTTAAATGCAAATTAGACACTTCATGCCCCACCCCCTCCACATTGTTGGCTGTGCAGCTCTGTCCTGTTCAACCAACAACTGAACGTTTTAGATCAGGGGTGTCAAACTCATTTTCACCAGGGGCCACATCAGCATAATGGTTGCCTTCAAAGGGCCAGATGTAACTGTA
>JAQQZY010000028.1:148818-156318 GCA_030068375.1 Ostorhinchus rueppellii | reverse complement strand
CCTAGTTATCAGTTACTGTTGGTGTCCCCAAGAAAATTTCTTCATACTTATTTATGCCAAGTTAAATGACTTTTATAGAGTGACAAGAGCAAATTACCATGATATAAAGACACATTTAAGTATTATTGGGGTTTTTTTCCCTCCTAACTCAGAAAATGGTGTGACCAGTGCTTAACAACAACAACAACTAAAAAACAGCTTTTTTGGTCTGTTTTTTTTTTTTTTCTTCAGATCACACTTATCAAGTGTGGTGAGTTGAGGTTAGCTCAAGCGTCAACCGGCAACCCTGAAAGATGATGCCAACAGATGCCAGAACAAGCAGATTTTTGAATGGCCACTGAAGAGCACTGGAGCAAGTCGGCCCTGTAGACTCCAAAGTTAAAATGCCCAGTACCCATCCCATAAATAGAAATGTGTTTGGTCTCTATATCTAAATTCACAATTCAGAACAACTGTACAGAGTGAATCTTTATAAACTTGTTGAGATGGACATTCAGAGCTTTTGTTTAATGAAAATAACATATTGGACAGCTATACAGTAGTTGTGGCTGAGAAGTTACACTGACAAAACTACCAGAGGATTCTGTTGTCAAATTTTCTAGTTCTTAACTACAACACCATGTCTATTAGTGTAACTTAGCAACATTAGCCAAATTGAGCATTAATTCAGGAATGTTGTCTATCTGTTAGCCTGCTAATGAGGTGAGCTAGAGTTTATTACAACACTTATACAACAGGTAAAGTTGACATTATTGTATGTGGGAGCTGGAGAGTCGCCTGGAGGGTCAGCTTGTGACCGAAAGGTCGCCCATTTGGTTCCTTGGACTGGTGGAGATTTGTTGATGGATGTGCCCTTGAGCAAGGCACTTAACCCCCCCATTTGCTCCCCCCGGCACCTGATATGGCGAGCCCACAGCTCCTAGTATGCAGTATGTGATACATGCACATAGTGATGGGTTAAAGGCAGAAGATAAATTTCAGGTTGTGGTGCATGTGCATGTTTAAATGTGTGAACCCCTACTGACAAAAAAGAAATTAAAAAGAAAGAAGGATTCATATCAAATGTCAAACCAAGCTCCATGTCTTGAGATTTAAGTAGCTGACATTACTTGGCATTGGCATTTAATGTGAAAGTAGTCATGTTTCTATAAAATGTCAGGTGACTTTGCAGCAACCTTTTGAAAGTTTGCAAAAAAGAAAATGCTCGTGTTTGTCCTAAATTTCAATAAGTTAGCATTTGTGAGTTTTTTCCTCCTTTTTCATCTCCATGGTTCACTGTCTTATCTAAGCCAAAAGTCTTGAATTTTGGGCTTCAGTACAGCAGCCCAGAAACCAGTGGGTTTATGGACTGTGGCTTTGTCCAGTTTTTATATACAGTCTATGATTCATATGTGCTTTGTTGAAATTGTCAATTCATTCCACTTGTGAAGTTGCGGTGTCCTCATGTACATCTGAGCTTCACTGCAGCAAGGGGACCACTGGAGATCACAGTAATAGGAACAGCAGAGCTAAACGCTCACCTAATTTCCTAATGTTAATACTATGAAATGTGCTGAATACTTTATGGTGCTACAAAAATAAGCATTCATGTTTTTATCACTAAATGACAAAAGTGAAAAACACTCCTGTGCACCACACAGAGTGAACAGTTTCTTGAGCAGCTGTGCAACCCTCACCAGAAATACATCATAAAACACACTTGCACTGCTGACAAAATTAACAAAGGGTGACAAATCCATAAGGGGATACAAACCCGCCAAAACTGTCTCCTGAAAAGTAAGGTAAAACTACATCTGCTGTTGATGACAGTAATGCTAGCTTAACCACTACCATGGCTAATAACTCCAGCACCACCAACACATCGGCTTCTCTGGCTAACATCATAGGAGCTATTCAGAAACTAGAAGATGACATCAACACCAAATTCACTATGCTGGACTTCAGACTGAATGTGGCCCAAACTTTTCTCACCGGCCGAACAGCTTGTATCGATAACTTGGATGTACCACCGACCATGAAACCCGTATTACAGCCCTAGAGAAACGATGCGCAGAATTGACTGAAACTAACAAAGCCATGAAGAGCAAACAAATTAACAGTTTAATCACAACCTACAGGACAGAATGACACTTCTGATGTAACCAACTTCACTTTATGGGAAGCCTTCAAAGTAGTGATACAAGGCTGTACTCTAGCTTAGAAAGCCAAACTGAAAAAGTACACACAGAAAGTAATGTCTGAAATCACCGCTAAATTTTCTGCACTTGAGAAGGAGTATAATCCACACTTAGTGACATAATGAAACTAAAATTTGAATACAACTCTATTCTCTCCGATCACTTAATAAAATGTTATATATATTTTTAAAAAAAAGAAACAAAAACATTTTGAAAGGCACAACAAGCCTGATAAATTATTAGCATGCCAACTCAAGCCAAACGATCAATTGGTAAAATTAAAAAATAAAAAAATAAAAAAAACTTCTGTCTCTACAGACCCAAAACAGATAAACAACTCAACTGTTTTTGGGAGTTTTCTGAGGACTTCTACTCCTCACGAATCATTGCTGATACAGCTCAGACTTCAGATTTTCTCAGTGCCCTGCACCTGCCCAAACTGTGTACCTCAGCACACACCAAATGAAATTCAGAAATAACTTTAGAGGAGGTCACAGAAGCAATTTATTGTTTCTCTAATGTGAAAACTGCTGGACCACACCGGTGTGGCATAGAGTTCTATAAAGCGAACTCAGACCAGATCACCCTGATCCTACTAAGGATGTTCAATCATTCTATTACAACATGACAACTCCTTGAATCTTTGTATGCAGCTAACATATCTCTGATATTGAAAAAGGACAAAGATGAGTCCAATCCAGCATCAAACATCTATTGTCCTCCTTGGCTGCGGCCTAAAAATATTTACTAAGATCCTTACAAACAGACTGAATAGGTGTATCGCAGCTATAATCCATCATGACCAAACCAGATTTATCCCAGGAAGATTTTCCTTCTTTAATGTCAGATGATTAATGAATATAATGTATTCTAAATATTGTAAAAATGCAAATATTGCTGTTTTAGCCTTTGATCAGGTAGAATGAAGATACATTTTAACAGTGATGAGTGAGTTTGGCCCAGTTAAGAATTGTATGTTCTGGTTTGAAATATTTTACTGAAGCCCAAAGGCAGCAGCTACCACCAACTATGATAAATCACTGGCCTTCTCTTTACACCACTCTTGCTGACAAGCCCATTATTAATTGTAACTTGCTATTGAGCCCCTTGCTATTAGTATAAGAAATCATCCTTGCATAACCCCACTAGGCAAGGTGGATCACAGCATCCTCCGTTACGCAGATGATGTGGTTCTGTTTCTTTCTCACCCTGAAGAATCCATACCTCCCTTACTGAAGCTTATCACAGAATTAAGGAGCTTTGTGGCTACACCACAAAATTGAACATATGCAGACAAAATTGAATATATGCAGGTTAAGGGGAAGTTGAACCCAATATTTGTTAAAAATGTGGCCGTCCATATTTCTACAGATAAAGTTCAATATTTTGGAGTTGTCATCCCTAAAGATCCCAAATTCATTTATAAAATGAACTATTTGGTAGACAAACTGAAATCCAACATTGAGACCTGTAGAAATCTAGCTTTATCTATGGTAGGTCAGATTAATGCGATTAAAATTGATGCTCTCCCCAGGTTTCCATACCTGTTCAAGAAATTACCTATTTTTATACCTAAGTCTTTCTTCAAGTTATTCAATTCTATCGTCCTTCTGTTTGTCTTCTGATATAAAATACATCGTATAGCTAAGAGATCCTAATGCAAACCCAACAGTACCGGGGTTCTAAACCTGCCTAACTTTCAACTTTACTTTTAGTCTGCCAAGAGTCACCACCTCCATCCCTTCATGCCTTGCAATAAAGCAGGAACTTTCCAAGTGCTCTCTCCCTGCTCTTTTCTTCTCTAAGAATATATCTAAAAACCATCACAGGTGACAATTTTATGCTCATCAACTCTCTAAAAATTTGGTATCAAGTCAGGAAAGTGTTTGGTCTGCCTGATATCTCTGTATACACCCCTGTTTGCCACAACCATGACTTTCCCCTTTGTCTCACTGATAAATCGGTCTCAATTTGGAAAAACAAAGGTACCACCACAATTGCAGACCTTTATTTAGACAACTCTTATGCCACTTTGTCCCTTGAGAATCAGTTGGTTCTATGTCCACTTTTTGCAGAAATGGAGTTAAGCATATCAGGACTATGTCCCAAAGTGCTCAGCTCCAAGCTAAACATCTACACACACTCACACCTAAAAACATTTACTTCTATGTCCTGAGTGGCTCTTGTTTCAAATCAGGTCATTCTATGTCCACGGAGCCAATCAGGGGCCAGACCTAGATCATGTGACATTGGCTCAAAATGGCTGTGGAGCACATGTAAAGCACAAAATGAAAACTCCTCAAAAAAGAAAAACCTTCTATTTTGATCTCTTCTGAAAATATAAAATCAGTATAAAATCCATGTAATCATTGACTAAAACGTTCTTAGTTTGTTCGTGACTTTTTTTGAAAAACAGCTCTGGTGGACGTAGAACTTCCTGATTTGCATCAGAAGTGAAACCTGCACCAGGTCTGATGTTGGACATGGAGCTTGTTGACCAAGGGACACTTCCATACCTCTGAATCAGAAAGTTCTATGTCCATTTTTAACTTCTTCTATCTCTAAGCCTGTGGAGATTTAGAACATGTTAACTATATGTTTCGGGTACCTTCCACAGTTACACTATTCCACACAAAAGATGATGGATAACTGTAAATATCACAGATCAGACAGGTGACATTTACAAACTGTTTTCTCAAAATGAGGAAAAGTGGACACAGAAGCAACTGATTCTCAAGGGACAACTTTTCCACAGTTGAGGGAAAGGTTTGCGCTCCCAACCTCCCACTTTTTCCCACCTTCAGATTGGAGATTGTGTCTGCACTGCACTTTGCCTAACTTTGACATCACATCTGCTACAGTCATCTCTCCTGAATCTGGCACCCCATTCAAAGAAACTAGTTAGCTTGGGAGGAGGATCTTGGTCTAACAATTGATGATGAGAGTTGGGAAAGAAGCCATAAAACTGTTCCATAAACTCTAGGCACTAACTCATCCAGTTTAAAATGATTCATGGGCTGCACTAGTCCTGTACCAAACACTCATTTAACTCAACTATATCATCAATCTTCCCAAAATGTAAATAAACAGAGGGCACTTTGGGCCGTCTGTTGTGGTCATGCCCCAAACTAAATAAGTTCTGGTCTGATATTCTTAAATGCTTTTCTGTCGTGTACAACTGTGACCTCACACCAGACCCATACACTACCATCCTGGGGGAAACCAGACGTCCATTAACTCTGTCCCATTTGGAACACTAGAGAAGCACTTAGAGAGCGCAGACCTCCGCCAAGGCAGTGTTTGTACTTTCATCTACTTGATGGCGCTGAATGTACGGATCACCACCAAAATCTAATCATCTGTAGGATACCCCATTTCTGACAATCTGTGAAAATTTCATGAAAATCCGTCAATAACTTTTTGAGTTATCTTGCTAAAAGACAGACAGACAGACAGACAGACAGACAGACAGACAGACAAACGCCGGCAAAAACATAACCTCCTTGGCAGAGGTAATAAGGCAAGATAATATGGCTCGGTTGTGGCAAAAAGGATCATACTGACCCACTGGACAGGTGAAGACATATTGGTTTTTCAAATCTGGTTGGCTGAAATGACCAGTCTGCAGTAGATGGAGAAGATCTGATACCCCATTTCTCTCAAATCTAGTCTTCAATGTGATGTGGCAGCCGCTCCTATCTTATTTATTATGACCCTGAACACATTCTAACGTATGTATGTATTTGTGCCTACCACACTGTGTTGGACTGAAAATCATTGTAGACGGAGCTGATTGTACTGTTATACAACTGTTGGGTTTGCATAAGGGTCTGTTAGCCGTACAACCCAGAGAAATGTAAGGACAATAAAATCAAATAACTTAAAGAAAGACAGGTATAAAAATAGATTGATTCTGGAACAGGTATAGAAATGTGGGGAGAGCCTCTATTTTAACCTGACCTATCATAGATAAAAGTAGATTTGATCTCAAGGGACTTCCTGGTTAAATAAAGGTTAGATACAAATAAAAATAAATATCTTTTCTTTTGTTGCCTATTAGAGCATGGGGGGTGTTTGTGTTATTGTCACTTTTGTTGTTATATTTGCTTAGATATGGGGGTGGGTGGGAGGGTGCTTTTTCTTACTTCTTCTGTTTTGTGATAGATTTCATGTCTGTTCTTGAAAATGTTAAAGGTCTATAAATGAAATATTTAAAAAGAATGAAAAACTAAATGACTAAAGTGAAATCATGCATAAACTTCATATTCTGCAAGTATTGGATCATTCCCAGTGCACACTATTAAAATCTAGTCTTCTACAGCCAGTATTCTCATCCTGCCCATGCAGCCAAAGTGTATAGGCATATAGACCAAGTCTGGACACCGATCTGTTGCACATCTACTTGTCTGTCCCTCCCCTACTCACTGCCCTCAAAATAGATGGATTTGTGTGGGGAGGAGTTGACAACCGCACTATTTAAAACCACACACTGTCGGAGTCAGTGTAATGTGAACCTTGCTGGCTCTGCCTGTGTGGGTCCAGGACAGTAATCCACACCCCCTGTCAATTCTAACCTAAACACGTATGAAGAAAGAGGTCAGTGGCTGAACTTCTCCAACATCTCATACCCCAAACTAGATGAAAGTCAGTAAAGACAAGTTTTGTGCTTATTAACTCCACTACTCTGAGAGAGTTCCCAAAAATGATTCTATCCTTTATGATACTTTTATATAATTTTATTTTTCATCTGACACTGAATCAGAGTACTGCCATATCTTTTAAGAGACCTTTTAGGTTATTTTGGCAGGGAAATGAATTAATTGCTTTTGGTGAGTTCTGGTCATGGTTTCACAGATGATATTGTAAAATGTCCAAATTTAACCCATAAGGACCCACTGGGACATATGTGTTATTTCCAAAATGTTTCTCTATATTTATTCCTTAAGTACTTTATCAGCATTTATTGTTACGTCATCTTGTGTATATTGGGTTTTTCTTTCAGTGAAAATCAAGTGTTTTTCAACATTTAATTTACTAATCCTGTAGATATTCATAAAAGCTCAGAGAAAGGAAGAAGACCGTTCGGGTTTTTAAGGGTTACTGACAAGTGTAAAAAGTCCAAGATATGGTGCTTAACAAATGTATTAGACCACCTGTCATAGTTTATCAAAAACTTGTTTCAAATTAACAATTTCATTGTTATTCATACAGAAAATGACCAATGTGAATAACAAAATAGTCCTTGTTGACAAATAATACCCATAAATGTCCATATTTAGTGTGTCCACCTTTGGTGCAGATAACAGTTTACATTCTTGCTGCC
>JAQQZY010000028.1:123078-133379 GCA_030068375.1 Ostorhinchus rueppellii | reverse complement strand
ACAGGGAAGATAGATGGTTTGAGAGAGGAGTAAAGGAGGCCATTTATGTTAAAGTAGAGAAACCATCTTTAAACAGGTCAAAAAGGACTCAGCATATGGACAGATGTGACTAGAACTGAAGAAGCCTCTGGGATAAGAGGTGAAATGTCTTCAAGAAAATTCTATGTCCAGTTGACCTGATTTCAACACTGTGGATGATGTGTCTGCTTGCTTGTTTCAAGATGGCTGCACCCTGCTGGTCAAAAACTGAAATACAGCGAAATACAATAAAAGTTTTCTAATAAAGCTACATGAATAACAAGTTTTATTACAGTACCATGTAATACCTAAGGCAGACAGGAAATCAACCGCAGTAATAATGTCATGTGTTTCAGGTCTACTTTAAGGTCCTTCAATTGAGATGTCACATCATGTGGACATGTTGTTTAATGACATTCTAAAACCCCTTTTATCACTTTTTAAGATGGCAAGGCTTCAAGCTTCCACATATTAAACTTACATAATGGGTAACAACAGTTCAAGTCAAAACCGCCCTCAGAAATGACAAGGATGCTCAAAGTTGGTGGTTTATAGAAACCAGACAATTAACCTAATGAATTAAATCTCATTTAAGTCAAAACTTACCCCTATGACTTTCTTAGCTCCAGCTTTGGCTGCAAACATGCAGAGAATGCCTGTCCCACTGCCCACATCCAGCACCACCTTGTCTTTGAAGAGATGCTTGTTGTGAAACATCGAGTTTCTATACGTCAGGGTGCGGACTTCGTCTTTCAGCATCTCCTACAATAGAGACAGAAAAACCACAAGGTTTACACATTGTGTCTCAAACACAACACATCACACTGATGGAACACAGGAGAAATACAATTTCTTCATTTTAAAAGACAATACCTCATGGATGCCAAAGTGGGCATATGAGTCAAAGTAGTAGTCCTTTGATGTCATATCCTCAGCTGCAGGCTTGACTGAGCTCTCCCCCTGAGAAACCTCAAACAAATACAAGCAGTTACAACCATGGTTGGTTAAGGCTCCTTTGTAAAAATGTTAGTCTTTTTTTTTTTTTTTACATTTTAAAGTTCACTATACTATCTACAGTAAGAATTGGGTTCTTTACACAAGATGTGGTCACAATGATGTGGCTGAGTTTCTGATGCGTGTGCTGTAAGTGGTGTGGCTTTAACAGAAAAACATATTCTAGAGAAAAACAAGCTGTGGAAGCAGAAAATGTGGAGTCAATATTTTCTGTCCATGTGCATGATGTAGAATTAGCAGTACATGGTGTTAAAGTATTGCAGATGCAAAAAGTAAATAATCTTACAACTCTGTAACAAAGCAGAGTTATTTAGCAACAGCATAAAGGTGGCCTCCTCTAAACACATTAAATATAATCTTCATTTCTATAATTTATTCAGTTCAACGAATTAGTAGCCATAACAAAAACAAAAATCATGTTCACTTTTACTTTAATTTGTCTTTAAGCTTGATTTCAGGTCAAAATATCCAGCTCACTGTAACGTTGGGCTCAATTTACACAAACTGCTGGTACACCAAACAGTTTTGTGAAGTAATGTGTGTAATCCAAACTTCACAACCCGGAGACACACAGAAGCTGCATGGTGACTACAAAGGCAGAGGATGTTCGTGGAAACCCTAAGTCTATGTAACAGATTTGTACAACTAAAAGTTATTATATCAATTGCCAAGACGATACCATTAACAAACAGCATCAAAAAGGTAAACCATAACATTTGACAAAAATAGCTGATTATAGCAAACGATTATAGTAACATATAGCATAATGTAAAATCTTAATTAGTATCAGGTTTGTGGTAATGCGACTTTTTTATCCTTCATAATATACTGAGAAGTTTAAAAGCCCATTATTCTATTTGAATGGTTTGTTAAAATGTTGATGTTCTTCACTCTGCAGGGACGGTTTCAAAAGGCTCGCAGTACTGAGGACCAGCCTTCCTCAGGGCCAATGTGTATGGAAGCACATGGTTAACAGAACCTGGCTGTGATTTTGGCCTTCTTCAAGATCATCATTTCTATCCTTCTACTGTTTAACAGCATTACAGACTTCCTATAGACCTGGTAGTAACATCTAATCCGCCAGGCCTTAACATTACACAATCACATCTACCAGAGAATGTAACTCACCAGCGTGGATTTTACAGGCTAAAGTGATAATTAGCTTAGCAACAAGCTATGATGACAATAATGAACATGACTATTATAAGCCTTTAATAAACCAAAACATCAGTTGAGTATAATCTTCGTGTGCCGCATCTATTTGGAACTACACTAATATAGTTTGATCACAGTTAGAGACTGAGACACCATCCATTCATGCCATAAGCAGCTAGCTAACCTAGCTCAAAAGCTAATAATTCATTCCCCATGCGGTCCCGTAGGCTTTTCAGACATTGCCGGCCGGCTGTCGCACCAACTATACATTTAATTGCCATACCACAGTTAAAACTCTGAACGCGAAACTTCGCTAAATGTTCATTTAAAGTTCATGGTTGATGTGTTTTACACTCTATTTCAGCCCTGTACGACACGTGATTCTATAAGAATGAGTGCGCGAAAACGTTAGCTAACGTGAAGTTAAAATGGATGCATCGCTTTCTGCCGCATGTGTGATCCCTAAAACCTGCCTGTTAACTACAACACAACATATTTCTTGGACCACTATACACACGTAGGTGTATTTCACACTCTACCAGTAACATAGTACTGTTTTATTTATTATTGAAAAGCCTTACCTCCATCCTTTCAGCTGGCACCGCCATTTCGATCTCCACTCCTACCTGGTTGCGTGAAGTGGGCTTGCTTGAATTGTAGAACAAACGGAAAGTCTTCCCGGGCCCCGCCCACGATAGCAAACATTATTTTGTGATTGGATATATCCCGTGTACGTTTATATGCGGCGTTTACGAGATCGGAAATCCGATTTGTATGTCTTTAAATGACAGAAAAATCGGAGTTCTACACTTTCTATGAATTAGTTCTGATCAGAAGAGGCCGTGTATCTGTAATATTAGTAACTTGAGTTAAACTAAAGAGTATTTAAACAAAATAGCGCAGTTTTCCTAAACCTACTTCCCCACGAGACTCTCAATCAATGTTTTCAAAGGGGCAGTGTTGCATTCACGTCCCTTTGAGATTTCTGGCTCAGTGAATGAATACGGTAACAGCTGTGGGAAACTAGTCATGCATCTTGTAGCATGACTACATGCTCCCCAAGAAGTGTAGCTACATTGGCAGACCTCTCTACATGACTAAAAATAGTAGTACAAACATTATAGAAGATGAATCTGTATTCTATTGGGATTAGATTTGTGTGTAAAATTATTTGCCTTAAGCAACCAGAAGTAGGGGTGTAGGATTTTATTTTAAAAATAAAAAAATAAATAAAAAGGTATGCAATAAACTTTTTTTTTTGCAAAATCAAAATATTCAATTACTCGTATTAAAGAAAAACGTGGGCTTAGAAAGATGGATTGGCCTATTGTGTAACTTTTTTTGGCTGATATCAAAGTTCTCAGCACAATTTATACAGCATCAAATCACTACAAATCTCAAACCACAGTACACAATGGACTGTATATTATTGTCTAGAATTATGGAGCTAATACAAACAAATAAACTCTCTTTGGCGAGAAAACCATTCTATTTTTTTGTTAAACTCTCTTTAGTTCAGGTTCACATACAGCATATGATCTCAACTGGGTCAAAGCAATAGAATAAGGGTATAATACAATATAAATAAATGATGTCAACTCCAAATTTTTCTCCTTGTTTTCGCATAAAAAAGATTACATAAAAAAATGTTTACATGTACAAACTATCCTTTCACACAAAATGTAAATAACCTGAACAACCATGTACCACCTGAAATGTCTTAAGTAAAATAAATGTAATTTTGACAATATTCTGCCTGCTATTAAATATTTGTAAATTGGAATGTAAATGTGTAGAGGAAAAGTAGAGACATAATACTTTTAAAATTATATTAATTCTTTTTAAGAAATGTTGGGTTGTTCATTCTTGTTCATGCTATTCACATATTTTTAAATGATAGTTGGTGGATGTAAACACTTTCAGTATTTCTTCAGAACTTGTCATTTTTAGAAGTTGCTATTATTTTATTATTTTACTGGTCTGGCCTACTTGAGGCCACCTTGGGCTATATGCGGTCCCTGAGCTAAAATGACTAAATGGATATGACGCTATTCATAAGATATGGACTGGCTGAGAATGTCTTGCTTGAAGATATTTTTAAGTGGTCTGGTTGATGAAAAAAAACAAACAAAAAAACACCAAGTGAGTAAATGTAGTACTAGTCAAAAAGTATGAATTTTGAGTATAACTTTAGCATTCAAATATTACATTTTTAATACAAATGACTAAAAATAGGAAATATAAGAATCCCAGCAACCCTTACAAGGACTAAGTAGTCCAGAAAATGGATGGATGGAACAACAAGAGTTGGACATCATTTACAATTCTAACATAATTTAGGTCAACAGTAAATATCTTTTTTGTTTACTCTGTGAACTCATTTTGTATAATGTCAAACATATTAGAGTGTAAAATAAGCAATGATGATTCATGCATAAAACAAATATAAATATGGCACAGTCACGATCTCTTCTACACCTGCTCATTGTGGCATGGTCACAGAAGAATAAGGAATTAATCCAGTGTTGTATGATGAAAGACAGCATGCATACGGTAATATTTTACAGGGGCTGAAGTCACAGGTTAGTATGCATAATATAGCATAAGGATCAAAACTATTGTATGGTCTGTTTCAGTCCAGCCCACAATCATTTTGAAAGGAAAGCAAAATAACATGCCTGTGTAGCAATGGTATTAAAACTTTAGTTATGCAATTAAATCACATAGTTACAGGAATTACAGAACAGGAAATTATTTTAAAACTAATTAACCCATATTGTCAGGATCATGTATTTGTTCTTAGTTTGTTTTTCTATGTTTTCTTCAGTCACTGATGCATGCACTCGAATTGCAGTAATTGTATTTTGATAGTTGTTTAACAATATGTCCTGAGCCCACATCTATTGCATAATGTGATGTGTTTCACCAATGATCTATACAGTGATGCATATCAGACACTTAGCAAGACAAGGGCTGACTTTAATTGCTGGTGACACATTTTTGTGTTATTTAATGACTTCCTTTATTATCATCAAAGTAGAGGAGACTACCATAAACATTTACAGTAGAATCAACAATTTCTGGTTTCTGATTTTTGTCTAAAATATGGTGCTTTTCTTATCTAAATCAGTGTGGCCGTCAGGATAGAAACATTACCCATACTGAAATCACAATATGTCAAATGGTGTCAAGCGTGTTATTTGATTATTTTATAGAGAAAAATCAGTTGCTAAAGTTGGCCACATTACATAATCAGCCAAAATAGATAAGCATACAAATAAATAAAGCCAAAAATATAAAGAAACAAATTATACTTTGAGTCAAATCTTCTGCCACTTTACAATTTTACAGTGAGAGCTGTTTTAAAATACTGTAACCAATGAAAGAAAGTTATACACACAAAAACTCACGAAGTTGCTTAGTTGTCATTGAAACACTGATCAAAATAGTAAAAGGCTGCGTCTGTAAGAGCTGGACACCAGCAAAAGAACATCTATGGGCCAAATTCAAAAAGAATCTTTTACCTCGACATGCAGAGACTACCTCTCATATTCGTAACTGTCATAATATGACAGTTATAATGGCAGCGAATTCGGACCGAAATCGTACAGGTTTCTCTGCGGCCAGGACACCGAGCTAATTAGCACCGGTTATAGTCCGTAAAAGTAAAGGAGCGTACGCGTGCACGTGTGCGTAGCGCGGTCACGCTGCTGGAGCTGCTGTCACGAGCCTTATCCAGTATCCAAGCCGCGAAGTGGAGGTTGGCGAATTAGAACGGTCATCAATTATACATCTTATTTACCATATTTGTGCGAACTAAATAGAGCAGATCTGTAGATACACATCTCTGGTTAGCAATTAAGACCATTGACATAGTTATTACGTTCATCGGTGATGTATTCCAGCATTTGAATGATAATGCTAGCCAGCTAGCTAGCTAGCTGTTAGTCTAGCTTTACGGTGCGTGACTCGAAGTAACTTAACGAAATATTCACTGGCGTTACTTTTAATAACACATCTGACTGCATTTCACTGAGAGACATTTAGTTATTTGAATGATTTTAACTTTGGTCAATTTTTGCCGTAGATGTACGCATCGCCTCTAATCCTAGCTAGATAAGGATTGAATGAAATAGCTTGCTATAGCCTGCGGAAACGAGCCAGGAGTAACGTTTACTTGATCTGCTGCTGGTCGATCCACTGCCATTGAGGTAATATAGCAAATGCTATTTAACCTAGCCGTCCGCAAGCGTACGGTGATCTTAATAGGTAACATTTATCTATAAAGTTGCAGCGAACGACCGGATCAGCTAACGTTAAGCTAACTACTACTGCACGTCAAGTTGGCCATCTTCCACTCCAGCCTAGTGAGAAAAGCTGACCGACAACAGTTAAGGCCGGAGTAAGGACAGAAACCTGCAAAAATGCCGGCTGTATCGAAAGGAGATGGAATGCGGGGATTAGCAGTTTTTATTTCTGACATCAGAAATTGTAAGTAATTTTCTCTTTTCATTTGTTGTACTGATAACGTTATGTGTGACTAACGGTATCGTTTCAAGTGGCTTTTGTTGATATTGTTAACCCTTTGACGCTAATCAATCAAATGTTTTTGGGCTCATGTTTATGAACAAACCAGGCACATTATCGCTTATACATTTTTGACCGGTTCGTCACTTTTCATTGCAATGTACGGATGTTGTCTGTAACATGAACTGTCACCGCTGCCACTGAACAGTGATTCTTGAACGGAGAAGACGAGGCCTTTCATATTTGAGTGACTGTCATCGAGGTCGAAAACATCAGTACGTTTTGAGAAAGCCTGATTAAGTGAACGACTGTAAAATGATATATTTGTCATCTTCCACTTCACGCAACTGACACCAGGATACGTTTACATATGGTGACTAGACAGGAAACTGCTCTATCGAGTAGCAGGCCACGCGCACAGGTGCATCTTCAAAAATGAGAATATTATGGGCTAGTTCAATGTTTCTTTCACTTATTTCAGGAGGCGAAAATTGTATATTTTCATGACTCATTGTTTTTAAATTGCAGTGTATATGCATTTTATTTTTAATTTTGATAACTAGACAAATGGTGTCACAATATTATATTAGAAGGTATTTTGAATTTCATTAAAATGTTAATTATGCAATATAAATGCCAAGATTGTGTAAGAATACTACAGACTGAGGGAAGACTGCTGACTAGACAGTTACCCAGACATACTCATTGACACCTTCCACAAGGAGGGAGGGCCACAGAGGGTGGTTATTGAAAGGGCAGGCTCTTAACACAGTGGTTTATCAAAGTATATACATGGAAAGTTGACTGGAAGGGAAAAGCATAGTAGGAAAAGGTGCACAAGGAACAGCAGCAAAGAAGAATTAAAAACTTAGGGGAGTCCCGCAAAGAGTGGATTAAGGCAGTACATCAAGAACTACTATACACAGACATATCCAAGTAATGGGCGACAAGTGTTGCATTCCTAGTTTAAGAGTGTTCTGAAACAGAGACAATATCACAAGTGTCTAATCCAGGTTAAGGAGATGAACTGGAGCACCGCTCAGTGGTCCAAATTCCTCTTTTCTAATGAAAGGGAATTGTGGTCTTCATTTGGAGATGAAGATCCCAGAGTCTGGATGAATTGTGGAGAGGAATACCATCCAACGTGCTTCAAGTTCAGAACGATGTCAGTTAGTCAGTGATGTTACATGCTAGTGTTGTTGCACTGTGCCTTCAAGGTCGGTGTCAATGCTGCACTTCTTGCCTCCATGTGCTAACTAGCTTTATGGAGAGGCTGATTTCCTTTTCCATGTGAATTTGAGATCTACCCATAGAGAGAAAACAAAGGTAACCGGAGGACGCCAATAACAGCTGGCTGTACTTCCTTGGGTCTATTGAGGAACATGTAGTTTGTGCCTTTTCAAAGTTACATCAGCAACTACTGGCCTGACATTCATACTACAGCGTCTTCAGTCCTTTCAGTGTTCTAATGTAAATGGGTATCATTTTCACTCCATTGTTGTATAAACCCAACAAGGCAAAGGAAATACTTATGGTGAAACAGAGAAAAGGCCTATAAAAGGTTTGCTCACGCTACCTTTTGAAATGGTTTTTCCCAGGAAAATAATTTTGAAGAATAAAATGCACTCAAACCCAACTCTCTTAAACCCAAAAAATACCCCAAGTTCTGTTAGTCTTTCTTTTTTGTTTTTGTAAGGTTACATTTACAAGAAGCCAAGACAATTTTATTTAAAAAAAAGCTTTAGAAATTAATTTTAAAATGGAATTAATATCTAAGAAGAAATTAAATACAACTGCAATCATTGATAGAAAAATTCAAGACTTTTGTGCCTAACCGCCCGCTCCATGCTTTAAAATGCATCCAAAAGCATGTATAACAGTCTTTGACACCAAAGGAAGGGACACATTTTCCATAAAGCATTACACTTACGGGGATTTTTGTCATTTGTGGTTGTAGCATTACATCAGTGTGATGATTTTAGTTTTTGTCAAATGAAAAAACTGTTTTGCTGGAGTATAAGATCTGTCTTTTAGGATGACAAAAGGCTTAACACGGATAAGAATTTTGAAGAGATATAGTGTGTATGGTGATGACCTGATTAACAACATCCAGAAGAAAAGGCTCTTATGTCTTGGAGAAGGTTTGGAGATTCTTGAGTTCTGCCATATACAGTAGAGCTCAAATTCATTGATGGAATTATACAGGTCAGTTACCCACAACATCATTCCAAGCAGAAATTTGCCTTTGACGGAAGTGACTTAACATGACTAATCAAACAGTTGTGGGGAGCTATCAAAAGTGCATAATCTGTGCAATGTCATGGTATTGTCTAAATGTTTTTCGTACAGTTTGGTTTTTTTTAAACTTTTTTTTTTCCATCAACTTGAGCCATAAATGAAAATATAAAATCCTCAATGAATGTCACATTTTGTTTAATAACCCTTTAAATGTCACAGTTGTAATGTAAACAAATCATATCTGTTGATACAGAGAACCCCTCCAAAAAAATTTCAATATGCTACATAAGAATTGGATTACTTTTTTTTTTTTTTTTTTTTTGTTATTTTTGCAGCCTGGCATATGTCAAATGTTAAATGCTAAAATATGTCAATGCACATTTTTACTAATTTTAGAGAAAGGTTTTAATGTAGTAATTTTCTATAGTTTAAATATGCTGATTTTATTAGCTGGGTCAGAATTTAAAAAAAAAAAAAAAAAAACATCCAAAAATGAACAACTTTTAATATCTGACCTAAATACAAATTGAAAAAATGACCTTTTTATAACATGAAGTGCAAAGTGTGTATAATATGCTCAGCTGAATACAGGAAGGTTAAAATAAGAATTGTGAAATTGGCAATGACACGGTTAAATATTTTCCAGATCTTCTACAGTGAGATAATCCTACTAATCTGAACAGGAGAAATGACTCAAGATCCACTAGAAATGAACAATGCATTTAATGCGTTTTACAAGAACCTATACTCGTTTGAAAAATGAATTGGATCTAGAAGAAATAAAATGACATTTAAATAATTTAGTACTACTATCTCAGCTTTCAAAAGAAATCACTAGAAATGGCAGTTCTTGATGTACCTCTGTCACCAGACAAACTCCTTAAATCTGTTTTCCAAATGCCAAATAATAAATCACCCAGACCCACCCGTCGAGCATCATTTTATCACTGTTAGTGTTATTTATGCACACAAACACCACATATACACTTTGTGCTAAGAGTTAACTGCACTCCATAGCCACATTTATTTTATTTTAAAATTATTTTTCCTTGGACCCCCCCCCCCCCCCGCATTCTTCCTTATTCTTATTTTCTAGTCTCTCATCTTTCTTTTTGCCATATGTAAAAATGTATTTTATATAGAGAATACTTTCTCACAATAATAAACAAAATGGAACACAAAAAACATGTACAGTACATAGTAGGGCTACAGTTGGTGACTATTTCAATAGTCGACTAGTCATTCACTGCTGTAACAACTATTTGACTAGTCCAGGGGTCAGCAATCCTGGTCCTCAAGTACCACTATCCTGCATGTTTTAGATATTTCCCTCTTCCAGCACACCTGGT
>JAQQZY010000028.1:91671-122978 GCA_030068375.1 Ostorhinchus rueppellii | reverse complement strand
TCATCAACCTCTGCAGAAACCTGATAATGATGTAATGGCTTCCAGGTGTGCTGCAAGAGGGAAATCTCTAAAACATGTAGGATAGTGGTACTTGAGGACCGGATTTGAGAACCACTGGACTAGTCAAATTATGAACTGCAAAAAAAAAAAAAAACCTAATGGATCTTATTTATATTCTTTGCAGCAATAATATATATTTTTTTTCCTTTAACAAGAGTATTTGGTGCACAACAATTAGAATGTATGAAGTTTAACTTAATATTTAATTGAATAATCAAAAAATATTGCAAGCAGTAATAAAATACTCTTTCTTCTCCTTAAACAAAACTGCATTTTGTATATAACAGTCACAGTGCCTAACAAAATGTGTTAAACAATTAAATACTGAAGAATTGCAATCAGCACTAAAGTACAATTATTTTTTTTTGTTAACAAAAGTGTAATTTATGTTTAACAAACACAATGCATAACATTACATTGCTGTGGAATACAAACGAGGACGTCCCCAACAACCCATCGACTACTAAATTAGTTTTTTTTACTAATTTTGCCATTGACTACTTGTTTACCAGTCAATTAGTTGTTGTTGCTCTTGTACACATCACCTCTCCCTGCTAATTGTAAAAATGTCCAAATCACCATTCAAGACGGGTTGTGTTTATTTTTCCATCTTAAAATCTAAATCTAGATCATATTAAATTGCATCCTTAGGTGAATGTACTTCACCCGGACAGGGAAAAAAGTGACACACCCAATATTTCATTACTGCACCTTTAGCTTTGAATAGGACAAACTACTCATGCAAAGTCACAATAAATGTCACATTTGTTTTTGAACAAACATTTTTAGACCTGTTTGCATGGTTACCTAAGAGAAGATTGTGACTTTTTTTAGTGTCTGTCAAAGCTATCCTCTGACTGATATTCACATACTTTTACATTTTCCATAACTGCCCAAGAATTTTTTTTTTTTTTAAATGGCAAGGAGATGAATTTGGAAGCAGACAGCAAGTTCTATGCTATCCAAATGAAAATGGCCAAAGACGGGCTATCTTGAGCATTGCAAGGTTCTGATATTTTTCTGTGAACTGGTCTATCATGTCTATGATAATACTGTATTGTATCCTTTGTCAGGTAAGAGCAAGGAAGCTGAGATCAAAAGGATTAACAAAGAGCTGGCCAACATTCGCTCCAAGTTTAAGGGGGACAAGGCTCTGGATGGTTACAGCAAGAAGAAATATGTCTGCAAGCTGCTCTTCATCTTCCTCCTTGGACATGACATTGACTTTGGACATATGGAAGCAGTCAACCTGCTGAGTTCCAACAAGTACACAGAAAAACAGATTGTAAGTTCTCCAGTTGGGTATGTAATTGTGTGTGCTGCAAGGTTTGTCTGCTCTTAGTTAGAAATACAGCATTGGACTGAAATGATGACAAAGCACCATGTATGAAGATTGGCAAAACCAAATGTTAGACAAAGGCTTTGGCAGACAGGGTAAGGGTTGACAACATTATATGATCTAGACTACAGATTTGGCGAAAGTATAAAAACTGTCAATTAAATTTAGGGTTTTGATAAAATGTCTATTGCATTTATCAGCTCCTCAATCAACAGTTTAGGTAGTAGGTCATCAGTTGATAGATGTAGTGGAAGAATCACCTTATGTAGTCAGGATGAGGATAAGGATCTGCCTCTGCTCTGCTAAACCACACCAGAGCCAAGGTTTCGGACTGTCATTGTTGACAGAACTGAAGAGCACTGACCAGTGTGTCATTAACCACGTACTGACTACAGTTTCAAAACCCCTGGAATGTCACTCTTGGCGGTGACTATTCGACACAGGGGTTTTCATAGCTCTGACACAGTGAGCTTGGCTTCGCTGACAGTGACTATCAACTATCAATAGGTTCCCTAGTTCATGGAACGGTCCATGTCAATATCCAGAGTTTTTTCTTTTCTTTTCTCCCCCCCAATTAGCTCAGCAGATATGTTTTCTGTTTCTCCTACAGTCTGTTAAACTGGAGAGTGTGTAGGAGGCTGTAAACTGGAGGAAAATGTTCTAATTTAACAGAAAAAGTGGAGAATGGGGACCATGTTTACCATTGGAGAATATCCCAGACCAGCCCATAAATGTCTGGGAATTGAAGAGAACAGTTGCTGGAGTTTTTGGGAATAGACTGTTGTCCTGTTATTATCTGACATAGGATTTTAACTGGTCGACAGTCCTGCCCCCCATGATGAAAATGGAAGGTGTGCACTCCAGGAAGGCCAGTTAAGCATCAGGGCTCTTCCACTATGGAGTCATGCTGTTGTAAAAATTGCTTTGTGCTGTTTAACATTTTGTTGCTGTGTGTCTGGGTGAAAGGATGTTTTGTCTATACTGTTGTTTCCTTTCCAGAAGCCCCATCCTTAGGTACCCATGCACCCACACACCATCAGAGGTGCAGGCTTTTGAACGGTGTGCTGATGATGGTTCCTTTTCTCTAGTCTTTAAGGACACCATGTCTAAGGTTTCCAAAAAGAATTTCAATTTTCAGTTTGACTCAAATCAAATTGAATTTACATACACTTCACATATAGAGCAGGTTGAAACCAGACTCTCAACCTCTCTGTCTGACCATGCAAAAGTTTTCCATTTTGCTTTTGTTCTTTTAAAATGACCTTTGATCCAGAGAGGATGACAGTTTCCTGGATCAATGTTCTTATATGGCTTCTAAGTGATAAAGCTTTAACCTACATTATTGGATGGTGTTGCAAAATGTGTTCAGAGACAACGATTTCTGGAGGTTTTCCTGAACCCATCTTGTGATTTCATTTATTTTAAGTGCAGTTCTGCCTCAGGACCTGAAGATCATATGTCAAATATTGATTTTCAGTATTGTTCCTTGTGTGTAGAGATTCCTTTTAGGTTCTCTGAGTCTTGTAACTATATTTCAAGTATTGTCAATGATAAGAGATTTAAAATCTTCACAATATTTTGAGTAGTTTTTCTTGTTGTATAATCATACCCCCACCTGCCTAGAGGATATATCAGGAATTGTCTGTCCATCTAAGATTTTTGTCCATCCTATTTTCATCATCCTGTTCACCCAATGCCAAAGGATTATTGATTTTTTTTTTTTTTTCCCCCCCAACAAATTTTTTAAAAGATTGAATATTAAGATTCAAAATGAATGCTGGTGCATCCAGGGTATGAGTGAGCAGAGCAGGGCAAAATGTTGTGCAACCGGGCAGGGGTAAGCGCTGTTTACCTTTTTGTTTGTTTGTAAACACAGTTTGATGAAGCTCTGCTGCTGTCTGATACCTCTGCTTTCTATTTTTTCTTCCATTCATCCAAAATATTTGTTATTGGGGGTTGAATATTACTCACATTTTGACTGCAGGTTTTAGTTGGAACAGTGGTGTTTTTCTTAGGAAGGTCAGAATACCTTCATCTGTCTAAAATAAAGGCAACTCTAGCTTTTTTCCACTTCATGTTAATGTTATCACTGTGGTCATTAACCTCCTTGGTAATAGAGGTTGTGCAGCATTCATACATTAGAATAATTGAGATACACAGATTTTTGGAGTTGAATCAGAACTTGTGTAAAACAGAAACTGAACATTATTAAAATGCAAATATGTATAAAATACATCCTTCTTTTTCCTTTTTTTCCCCAGGGCTACTTGTTTATCTCGGTGCTGGTAAACAGTAACAGTGAGCTCATCCGTCTGATCAATAATGCTATTAAGAATGACCTGTCCAGCCGCAACCCCACCTTTATGTGCCTGGCACTGCACTGCATTGCCAACGTTGGCAGCCGTGAAATGGCTGAGGCATTTGCTAGTGAGATCCCTCGGATCCTGGTCGCTGGGTGAGTTATCCATTCTGCATTATAGAGCTGTGGTAATTGACTTGGCTTTTGACTTGTGTTAATGTTAATATGTGTTAACATGTGATGAATTGCAGTGATACAATGGACAGTGTGAAACAGTCTGCTGCCTTGTGTCTGCTGCGGCTCTATAAGACCTCCCCAGACTTGGTGCTGATGGGTGAGTGGACGTCCCGCGTGGTGCACCTGCTCAATGACCAGCACATGGTGAGGGCACAACTCATATCTTCACACGATGAAGCCTTGTTGTTTATGTGTGCATACTGTATCAGAACAGTTTCTATCTCAGACAGATCCATTGCCGCCGTGGTGCCTGCCCTCAGTCTGTCAATCACCACATGAGTTGGCATTCACCAAAGACAGAGACCAGTGTTTATCTGTTGTGTTTTATTTAATGTTAAAAAGCAAAACATTTTCCACCACTTGTTGCACTATTTGTATTTGTTCATTTGTATGAACAGCCCTTATGTGAAAATGGAATGATCAAAACAACGATGCTCAAAACTGGACTTAGGAACGCCCAACACATATGGCAGATCTAGAATGAAGTGAACATATGCTCTGTTCTAGAATGCCTACCAGATCAGCAAGAAATGATACAACGATACCACAAAAAATGTCAAAAACTACCCTATGTCCCAGTGTTCCTTTAAAATTGTTTTCTAATTCTTTCTTAAATTTTAGATCAGGATCATCTTGTAGGAGAACAGATATGGGACAGACCTACCTTGTATGAAATATTAATTCAAAATGTGTAGTATTTTAAGTTCCAGATGCAGACGTACATTACCTATAGAAAGTATTCACCCTTTGGATAGTTTCCTCTTTGCTTTTTATATTGAGTCGTGGTCGAAATCATTTATAATTTTTGAAGAACTGTCCACAGTAGAAAGGGAGTACATAACAATAGTTATTTTAAATCAGCCAGTCAAGTCTGCATCAAGAAGGCCAAGAACTTCCTCTAGTTACTATTGTCATTAGTGCCAGACAGAGAAATTGCAGGTGGTGCCAGCAACAGTGTAATACAATATACAACACAATAAAATACAGACATATGGTAGAAATTATAGCAGTGTGCAATAGAAATTTGCAAAATAGAGATGCATAACATGGTAAAAACTTTGTGTACCACCTGTGTTATGACAACAAACCCTGTTCTGTTCCATTTTCTCTTATCACTACTGAACCCTCTCTCTACAGGCTTCCGTTGCTGCATTTACAATCATATTAATAAATACATTCTCTTCATGTATATGTTTAAGTTGATGAAACAAGTTTTATTGTAAGTATATATTGTATCTGTAAAAAAAAAAAAAAATTTTCTTTTTTTGTTGCTGGATTAGGGTGTGGTGACAGCAGCCATCTCTCTCATCACCTGTCTGAGCATGAAGAATCCAGATGAATTTAAGACCTGTGTTTCCCTGGCAGTCTCCCGACTCAGCCGCGTGAGTTAACTTTTCTATATCAGAGCATTTTCAACCAAAGTAAACGGTTAACATCATCTAGTTGTACACTGACACTGCACCTTCCTTCATTTTTAAAACGTTGTCATTCATTCGGCTCTGCGATCAAATTGTTTGAGGAGTTACACAAAGGTGCCTGTTTTCATAAAGAATCCAAGAGAAGAAAATTGGTTGCAATATTATTTTTGACATGTTTGTGCTTGAGGACTGACCAATAAAACACTTTTAACCTTTATTTATAATGAGCTATATTTTGATGGTTTATAACATGGAAATGGTTGCAGATATCAATGTAGTTATTATTGAGCACTGATAACAAGTCATATATGGACTTTCATTTGGGTCCATGACCTTTGACCTTGAAGGGTCAAACTCAAGGTCACCAGTGTCTAGATTTGAAATATTTTGATATTTGTGTGTGTCTTTGTTTGTTTGTTTGGGGGGGGGGTTTGACAAATTTTTAAAATACAAAAAAATTTGCCTTTACTAATGGGCCATATTTTTTTATGGCTTATAACATGGAAATGGTTAGAGATATCAATATAGTTACTATTGAGCACCGATAGGAAGTCATATGTGGACTTTCATTTAATTTGTTGAGTTATTGTCCAGTGAAAGTACCATCCACTTCTACTGACACAACTGAGCAGTTTGTGAAGAAAATCAAAAAGATCCCGCTGTTGTTTTTGCAGATTGTGTCTTCAGCCTCCACTGACCTGCAGGATTACACCTACTACTTTGTCCCCGCCCCATGGCTCTCCTGCAAGTTGCTACGTTTGTTGCAGTGCTACCCTCCACCAGAAGATGGTGCAGTCAAGGGGCGTCTGGTAGAATGTCTTGAGACCATTCTCAATAAGGCCCAGGAGCCACCAAAATCTAAGAAGGTCCAGCATTCCAATGCCAAGAACGCAATCCTTTTTGAGGCTATCTCACTTATCATCCACTATGACAGGTGAGCATCACAGCATTACATGAGATGCAAAATACTGGTGAGTGGTTACAGATTGTTGAATTTAGGTTGATAGGGTAAGGTTTAAGTGATAAGCAAATCTAGATGGTTAGATATTTTTATTTTAAACAGGTTCTGCTTTCACAATACTTGCATATGTAGCGCTTGTACATTTCCTTTTCTTCACAAATTGTTTCATCACACACAACTCCAATGAATTTGTTTAAATAAATAACAGAACTGCATGAAGCGATACAGCTATATTTCTTTCTTTACTATTGCCGTTATCGTTCTGGATTAAACTGCATTTCATCATTCTTATATTTATTTACAAATGTAATTTTATATGTTCATTTAAATTGATTTTATGTTTATATAAATGATGTCCTATGAGTTTGACCAAATACAAATGAAAATTCTGTTCCTCTTCATAGTGAGCCCAACCTGCTGGTGCGAGCCTGTAATCAGCTGGGTCAGTTCCTGCAGCACAGGGAGACTAATCTGCGTTACCTGGCCCTGGAGAGTATGTGCACGTTGGCCAGCTCGGAGTTTTCCCATGAAGCTGTCAAGACGCACATAGAGACAGTCATCAATGCACTCAAGGTGGTACCTCACACCTACACTTGTGTTTGATAGTTTTGCATCAGTTTTTAATACAGTGTTGAATTCTGTATAAAATATGAATAGATTTCATTTTTATTAATTGCAGATTAAAATAAAGGAATCTACATACGATACAAAGAGGCTCAACTTTAACTCCGTTTTAATTGTCGACTCCTGCATGTAAAGTACATAGTGACACTTGACTCTTGAGGTAGACCGATATATTGGCCGGACAATTATATGCAGATATCGGCTATAGGCTGACCACATTTTTAAAAATCAGCATCAGCCTTAGAAAAATCCATATTGGCCGATCTCTACTTGCCTCCTTTTACAAACCAAATTCAAACGATTTAAGCAAAATTAGCACTTTTCAGAGTATACATTCACCAGAAAACAGCAAAATATTGGAAGGAATCAAAGATCACTTGTATGTTAAAGTGCTGCTAATATATATATTATAAAAAAAAAAAGAGGGAGATGTACAAAAGACTAATGTCCCAAATTTTTTTCTCTCTACTGATAATTATCAATTATTGGCCAGATATTGAAAGTTAAGTTCTTTCTGAAAAAAGATGCAAAAGAATCGGCAAAGAAATTTTCTGACACTTTTATTGCAAAAACAAAGTCTTAGCGGCCTGTTATAATGATAGTCCTTATAGCTGGGGTGTCAAAGTCCTTTTTGTTCAGGGGCCACAGATAACCCCACCTGATCTGTAGTGGGCCGGTCCATATACCAACATAGTAGCTTATAATTAATAATTCTATACAAATTTTTTACTTTATTTTTGTGAAAAATTACAGTATGAAAATGCAAATAACCTTAAAAACCATGTACAACCTGAAATGTATGAAGAAAAATAAGTTTAATTTTAACAATTGAATGTCTCAGTTAGGGCTGGGCGATATGGGGGAAAAAATCATATTAAAAATTTTTTCATTTCCGAAGATTAATTAAATTTTTTTTTTTTTTTAAATGACTTTTTTGGGTGACATTCAAGTGTTTTAGATGCATATGTACCCTGCACACATCACATCATCTATGTTTGTCTCTGTGTGTCTGCAGACTGAGAGGGATGTGAGTGTTCGACAGAGGGCCGCTGATCTCCTTTACGCCATGTGTGACCGCAGCAATGCTAAGCAGATTGTAGCCGAGATGCTTAGCTACCTTGAGACGGCGGACTACTCCATCAGAGAGGAAATGGTGAGGGTGGATGAGCATATCACAAGAATGTGTCCCATGTTATATTTTTACACTGCCCCCCGAAGGGGAGGCAAGGGCTATTGTGTTTGGTTCGGTTTCTTTGTTTAACATTTTAGCAGCAAAGCTATTGGTTCAATTCATACCAAACTGGGTTTAGACTGCCAAATTTTTAATGATATTTTAAAATTTTCCATTTACTTGTAACGGGTGCAATACATGCGAGGGGCGGGGTTTGTTATCCATGAGACCACTTGTTGATAGATGTCTGTGCATCACTATAGAATCAGAATCATTTTTAACAGATTTTTCGAGTCAGATTGATTTGACTTTTACCATGGTTAAATTCCCAGTGGAGATGCTGCCAACATATTATTTTGTGC
The DNA here is from genome assembly GCA_030068375.1 of Ostorhinchus rueppellii. NCBI lineage: Eukaryota > Metazoa > Chordata > Actinopteri > Kurtiformes > Apogonidae > Ostorhinchus > Ostorhinchus rueppellii. The sequence goes on along the minus strand of JAQQZY010000028.1, from coordinate 114,507 downwards.
ACAACAGATAGAGGAAGTTCAGGAGAGCATAGGATCATACATCTGGCTACACTGATCATTTTAGAAGAATAAAAAGACAACAATAACTGAGACAGTATAAGAAATAAGAGAAGTTAGTGGTAAGGAGTATGTGAACCCCTTGAAATTTCAAAGTTTTCTGCATCAGTTGGTCTTAAAATGTGATCTGATCTGGCTCTAGGTCACTAGTATAAACAAACATAATGTTCTTAACCTAATACTACACACACAGTTATAATTTTCATGTCTTTATTGAACACAGTTATCAAATGTTCATAGCACTGTGGGAAAAGTTAACTCTTGGATTTAATAACTGGTGGAACCTCCTTTGGCAGCAATAGGCTCAGCTGCAAGAAAAAAAAGTGGCATGCTTTTCTTGAAGCCCATAGAGGGAGAGAGAGAGAACAAACTTCTGTTCTTACGGAGTATGTACAGATTAATACAGCTAATACAAGAATTAAATTATCGATTAAATATTGAGTGTAAAACATAGATTAACTGGACATGTAGCCCTCAGTATGAATGCACATATCCCAGGAAAGCCATGGTTTCAAGAGAAACTGAAACAATAATGAAATAATATTCTCGGGGTTTATTTCCTTTGTACCTGGTGTATTATCTAGCACTGCAATTAAACTTGTTATTGACTTGGAGTTATTAGAAAACTAGATCAGGGCTTTGAATCATCTCTGCTGTTAGCATTTTGAGATTAGCTGTTGGCTATCACTCACATTATGTCATACATTACTACATACTACATTAAGTATACTCATAATTAATGTGACAGGTCTGAGCAGAAGCAAAACACAGATTGAGATGATCTAAAGGGGCTTGATGCTGCTGTTTGATCCCATTACGTCCTCTTATTAGGATGTTTGTATGAAGTTAAAATAAATGCAGCCAGTGATAGAGCTGCACAGAAAACTCCTAAGAGCAGTCATCTCTGATTTGTTTTCTGACAAATTCCTTATAATAATTCACTAAATGCATTTGATATATCCTCATTTCTTATGCTTTCTTCATTCAGGTGTTGAAAGTGGCCATCTTGGCAGAGAAGTATGCAGTGGATTACTCCTGGTATGTGGACACCATTCTGAACCTGATTCGGATCGCTGGGGACTACGTCAGTGAGGAGGTGTGGTATCGCGTCATTCAGATCGTCATCAACCGAGACGATGTGCAGGGCTACGCTGCCAAGACAGTCTTTGAGGTACTACACATTAAAAATGCACAGATACATAGCCACATGCACAAAGAGAAGCAGAAGAGCCGAAAGCAAAGGGACTGGCCAAGTAGTAACAGATGAACAACCTTACTACGTTTTTGTTTGCCCTTTCACAACTATTAATGATAGAAAGTTGAATGATGCCTCATTTTGCAGGGAATAATGAGCACTTTTTTAGATGTGTGATTGAAAAAAATATTTTAACCTAATTTTCTGGCTTAAAAATAGTTTTTAAAAAAAAAAAACCTTTGTAATGGATGGACAGAAAATTAACATCTGTTTTTGACCACTTTCTAAAGTGTGCAGTTCCAGTTTTCATAAAACTGTAAAATCTTTACTGTTGGTCCTCTTGGGTGTCTATTTTACAAAACGGTTTGTATTTTTTCAATATATAAGAGCACAGAATAGCAGGACCTTTGCCAAGTGTTTCTGTAACGGATGAACAAAGGAGAATAATTACAATGTTTCAATTATTTATTCAGTATATTTATTAGTATATACATTGCATGTATGATATCTACAAAGTCAAAAACCTGAATAAACTAATTTAATGCTTTTTAACTTATTTATCTCGGTTTATTAGGTATTTGCAACCACTATAAAAAGAGTAGCTAAAGGTTTTTAAATTGACCTTAAAACTGATCATAAGTATAATATAAGTCCAATAGAAGAAGATCAAAGTTATGCTTTGAATTACACTGACAAAGAATGCAAACATACATGCATACATACATACATACATACATTTTTAAAAGATTTTTCTAAAAAATAAGACTTGTGCTGGACACGAGAAGTAATGTACTTTCAAAATGTACAAGTCTTCAAAAGGTGATTTTGAAATATATTTTTTGATCAAGGTCTTTTTATTTTCAATTATATAACAAAGAAATAAACATACAACTCAGATATGAAACAATAGTCTCAATATCCCCCCCCGCCCCAAACCAAGTACTGGACCTTCGCCAAATCCACATATACTGTAACCAGATATAATACACTTGCACAGACACACACACACAAAAAAATCCCCTTCAAACAATGAAATATATTTTTAGATGTTAACCGGTCCCTAAAGTAAGTTGGCTCTCACTAATAGTAATAATAGAGAACTCTGTCATGAATTGAGACACAAACCCAAGCCAGATTCACAACCAACTGCCTTTGAACCACAAGAGCTGCTGCAGCAACGGAGAAATCAGTCCAACTCAGTGAAATATACTGAATAGAAACATTACTGTTTAACTAATTATCTTTCATCAATATCCAACATTTACTTTTCCAGTAAATGGAGTGGCTCCTCAACAACCAGCAGACAAACCCAGTGGGTTTTATAATGCTGTTCTTTTGTAAATGTTATATCAAATTTGTCTGTGAAAATAAGACGGACAGCAGGAGTTATGAATATATGGTGTTGTGTGTGTGTGTGTGTTGAATGATATGGAAGTCATGTTCACATAAAAGGTATAGGCAAATGGTGGTGGGGTTAGACATCACAACAGAGTGCAAAAGCTGGAGAGAGAACGTACATCTTGAGAACATTTACTGTTTTTATTTGCAGTTTTGGCAGAATGGAATTTTGAGTACACTTTGCCAGGTGATGTCAGCCAGTGCTCACCAATGAAACATATTTCCTTCATCGCTGCAATGTGAACTTATAAAAGCATTGTAATAGACAGTGACTGCAATTAATAAGAATAATCAGTTAGTTGATGTTTGTATATCTAGTCAAGGCAAAATGGTGGCGATGAAAATGAAATATTGAAAACAGGAATAAATCTCAAAGATCGACCAGTACATTGCATCACTGCCCTGATCTGCCTGTTGATCTCCCTCTCATCCATCCTTCGCTCATGAATAAATCCCAGATATGCCCCCCACAGACTCCACGACTTGGGGTAGCAACTCTTCTCTACTTGGGCACACCACCCTTTTCTGACTGAGAACTATGGCCTCAGACGTAGAGGTGCTGATGTTCATCCCAGCTGTCGGGCCAGCCCATTCACTCTCAGCTGCAAACTGCCAAAGTGCAAGCGAGAGGTCAGAGTTTAATGAAGTCCTCCAGAGCCACCAGATGGTTTGCCACAGTCTCTTCAAGGCTTTCCGATAGTCGTGCTCCATGGCTTTACCCAACTCGTCCCATGCCTGTTTTTGCTGGTCCACGTGGCCCGCATTTCCACTACTTTATTTGAAAAAGGGGCAGTTGGAATATTATCTTAAATGCTGCTGATACTGGGATAAACTAAAGTTGAATCTTTGTGTCCTTCAGGCCTTGCAAGCCCCTGCCTGCCATGAGAACATGGTAAAGGTTGGAGGTTATATTCTGGGAGAGTTTGGGAATCTTATTGCTGGTGACCCACGCTCCAGGTAAGATGACTTTTTGATATTTATGTTGCCTTCAAGTGCTACTAGGAGATGGTCCTTTCCTTTTTGTGAGTTTGAAATTACAAGTGCATTTTATTCAAATACTTTTGTTGTTGTAGCAAAATAAAAAATTGCTAACAGTTTTTACCGTGACCTGTTACGTGGGTAAAACTGTTGTGTTGGTGTTAATTTATCTGCTACTGTATTTTTTTCAGCTATAAATGTGCAAAATTATCATCTAACTGAAGCAGAGCGTTAATAAAAAACATAGTTTATCATTCACAATGAATTCCTCATTGCTCTTGTATCAAAATTTTTCCCAGTTCTCCAGTGGAAAATATGACATGAGTGGGTGTCCAAGTGCAATTTCTGAGTTTGTAACTAGCATTTTCCATAATTCCTATAGCACGTGAAGGCAAGGTTAGACATTGAATTTGCAACTGAAATGATAAATGGTAATTTTGCTGTCTGTCATCCAGTCCTCTGGTCCAGTTCAACCTTCTCCACTCCAAATTCCACTTGTGCTCTGTGCCGACGCGTGCCCTTCTGCTGTCGGCCTACATCAAGTTTATCAACCTGTTCCCAGAGACTAAGGCCACTATTCAAGAGGTGCTGCGCTGCGACAGCCAGATCCGCAACTCAGATGTTGAGCTGCAGCAGCGTGCTGTCGAGTATCTGAAGCTTTCTTCCATTGCTAGCACCGATGTCCTGGTTCGTTCAAATACCTCTGTTTAACTTACTCTGTCTAAGCTCATTTGTACAATGTGCAGTCATATATTTAGGACACGCTTTTTTTCTATAAAGAAAGGACCTAAAATGTGAATAAATGATTCCCCCCCCCTCAGGCCACTGTTCTTGAGGAGATGCCTCCATTCCCAGAGAGGGAGTCCTCTATTCTAGCCAAGCTGAAGAAGAAGAAAGGCCCTGGTGCTGTGTCTGTGACAGAGCTGGAGGACAGCAAAAGGGAGGGTGGAGAGCTGAATGGGGGAGGTGACCGGGGATCAGACACAGCAGCTATGGCTGCCTCCAATGCTGTAAGCCAACTATTTATTTTAAAACAAGAAATCCTGGGATTCTGGGTTTCTTTCTATTGTATTAAAAGCCTAAAAAGTGCAGTTAGTGCAGTTCTGTCTTGTTTTCTAGTCCACCCCATCACCATCAGCAGACCTATTGGGGATCCGTTCTGCTGCTCCTATTGGTGCTGCTCCAGCCAGTGCTGGTAGCCTATTGGTGGATGTTTTCTCTGAGGCTGGACCTGCTGCACCATCTGCTGCCGTGAGCGATGATGGCTTCCTGAGGTGAGACGTTGTTTCAGTATAAAGCTACAATACTTTATGCATGCACATTTTCTTGCACATTGCTATTGTTGCCTTGACCAGTGAATTTCCCTGGTGTGGGATAAAGTTTCATATTCCTTTTTATCCATCTATCTTTTGATACTAATATTTATACACAATCTTGGGGCAAAGTCCAGCATGGGTTGCTGAGCGGACATTTTTCTGATACACATTCTCTCAGGCTTTATTAAACGGCTGATTCCTTAAACTGATACTTTTTTTGTGGGCATTGGTTTTAAAAGCCATGCATTGTTCACAAATGGCAAGACAAGGCCAGTGATGTGACACTGCTTTTGCCTAGTTGAGCCAAATGGACAACCTCTGCTGTACTACCCCATTAGTGTTGACACAGTCATACTGGACTGGCTTAGACTGGTTTTGATTTAAAAGGGCGTCAACATGCTGTGTTTTTGTCTTAAAAGGAGTTAATGTAATAAATTGTTTCTGTGCCGTTCTCCTGTTGTGCAGCTATAGCTGTGACATGTCAGTGTTTCTTGTCATTCTGTTTGCTGTTTTTCTTTGCTCTATCTTTGTCTTATCTGGACCTGTCAGCCTGGATGTATTCTCTTTAATTCTGAGAGTAAGGTGTTCAAAAAATGAAGAATTGATACCAGAAGCATTAAAAACTTTGACAGCAGATGCATGTATTTCCCATGGTCTTGTGAATGTGTGCTTTGGGATATTCCATATCAGACTGGAAGCGCTGAGTGTTAAACGCAGATCCAGGCCCATCTGATTTCCCCAAAGTTTCCTTTTTGTTGGCACCCATGTTCTTGTTACTTTAGAACAGGGGTGTTCAACCTGTAGTTCCCAGGCCACATTTGGTTCAAAGGCCCTTTTGAGTGGTTCCATGTGGTTTTGTCAAAAAACATGTGGAAATAAACGACATATATTTTAAACACCTTTTGCTATTATTGTTGCAACCATGAAGTTATTCTGATGTTGTGAAGTTGTAAAAATGTAGACCACTCCAAATGGATCAAAAAGTAGACTATTTTATATTTTGACACTGAAGGTACTCATCTGTGTGCTCCAGTGCACAGAAATCCTTCACATACTAGTCAACTTTTTTTTCCTTTTCTGCACAACTCAATAATGATGAATTTCACAGTTTTCTTTAGTGTAGTTCTGCAAATGCACAGAAACTTTGATTTATTCTTAACCTGTTCCATATCTAATCCTAAAGGGCACTTATCTTTGAGGTACAATATATAAGGATATCTTTTGGCTCCGAACAGACTTTTTTTCCATTTCTCTTCTAAAATGGCGCTTTACAATGGCAAAGATTACAGATCCATACAAAAGTGAACAAAAATGTCTGACGTAACCAACTCACCTCAATCAGAACATTTTCAGTATTGAAATTTACTGTCTGATGAAAATGAGTCGGCTGAACATCTACAGTACATGCGAGGTGACATGATGAGTTTTAAGGAGGGACAGAAACATAGTGGTAGTAGATGAAACCAGTCTGTGGCTAATACAACCTAGCTGTTAGTGGAAAAATAGACACAAAATAAACAAACAAAAAAAAACATCTGTATTACTGTCAATAATCAGCCATTGGCCAGATGTTATGTTATACACTGGTATGGGCCCATACTTTCAGTTTCAGTGCCTCCCAAGTTGTCACCCAACGCTGGAGCTTTTGTCACAAACCTGCTTGACAAGATCTATTCAGATGGATAGAGCCAAGCTACAAGCTTTCACCCACGACCATTACTGTAACAACAGCAAGTGTTAATACAGAGCTGTTCGGTGCCTGGTTCAGCTTTTGTTAGGGAAGGACGAGCCATAACAGCTGTGCAAAGACTGTCCACTTTGAAGGAATCAGAAATGGTAACTTTGAAAGCACTGCACTGCACTTTATTGTCCATGGTTGGCAGGTCTGCTATACTTGTCTGTTTTTATCTTTGCTGTCTATGTGACTGTGTCTCGTCTTTTCTCTCTTTCCCTTTTCTCCATTTCCCTCTGTGTGTCTGGGTGTGTGTGTGTGTGTGTGTCTGGGTGTGTGTGTGTGTGTGTGTGCGTGCATGCATGTGTGTTTTGGTTTGATTGTGTGTCCGTCTCCTGTCCTCTACCATGATTGAACATTTACAGAGATCTGGAACAGCCCACTGAGACCTCTGACTCCCTATTGGTGGAGGGTTCTGGTGACTCAGAGTAAGGGCCGAGTAGTAAATTACAGAATTAGCTGTAAAACAATAGTGATTGCACATCTTATGCTTTATTACACAGGTAACAGGCCAGTAGTATTTTACATTAAAATGAATGACTAGGTGGATGTACATGTGCCCTCTAGATTTTATTAAAACCACCTGGTTTGTTTCTGAGACAAAGGAAACGATGGTAGAAAGACGAAAACGATCTGATCAACTGTCATCTGCACTGAGCCCTGAACCAGACATACTGGAGTTCATTGTTGGGACTATTAACCACAAAATATGAATAATTTATCTTTTTGAAAGTTTACACATAAAAACATTCTATTGTCCTGTTTCCACTGGCCTTTATACTGTCCTTCATCAGTGATTAAGGTTTAATGTTGTGGAATGACACAAAACAAAGAGGATTATTTCTTAAAACTACAGTATATACAGAAGGTAAAATGAGTACTGAGCATGTCACAATGTTTGTCAGTACATATACAGTATTTCTAAAGGTGCTATTGGTATGAAATGTTGGGGCCACTGTTGGGACCTTAATCCAGATGTCTCACCATAAACCACAGCCAGGTGCCCCTTGAATGATTTCTGATAGAGAAGTGAAATTGATTATCAGAATGATTGTCCAACAGCCAAGGACCACTTCAGGAAGACCTAGAATTAGCTGGTACAATTATTTCAAAGAAAATGGAAGGGGAAAGACAGTTTCAAAGAAAAGTATCCACACTCACTGCACAAGACTCCACTGTTGAAGAAAGAGAATGTTGAAGCTGGTTTAAATGTCTATAGTCTAGTCAAATGATGCCAAACTTGAACTCCATGGATTCCATAACACACACCATGTGTGGATAAAGGCCACTGCACATCACTCCAACAACACCCCAACATCCAGTGAAGTCTGGAGGTGGGAACATTGTGTGAGGCTGGTGGCCTACGGTGCTGGCAAACCTCATATAGCTGAAGGATGAATGAAAAAAATGTATGCAGGAGATTTTTTTTTTTTTTTATCAAGAACGCTTCAAACTGGATGATGAGTGAAACAAGGGTGGACATTCGATCCCAAACGTACAGTCAAGGAAACTGTCAGCTGATTTCAGAGACAGAAAATCAGCTGCTACAATGACCCTCCTGACTTGAATCCAGAAGAACGTCTATGGCCCAGATCACCCCCAGACAATACATGCACCGAGTTTGTCCAAACAGGAGGCATCGACGCTGTCATTACCAACAAAAGCCTCTGCACCAAGTATTCAATACGATGCGTTTCCCTGTGCTGTCCCACTCATTTGTTTTGGATTCTTTTTAATGCATGGATTACTTGGTAATCCAACATCTGTCATGTCAGTAGCACCTTTACAAATATATTTACTGAGAAGAATGGTGACGTGTTTAATATGTTTTACACGCTGTAGCTTTTATACAGTTGTGGCCAAAGGTTTTGTCAATAACACATATTGACTCTTTGCATAAATGTGATTTATTTGTTCAGAAATCTTTGAAATTTATAAAATGCTTAAGATGACCTTCAAATACCTTACATTTGATTCGGATTGTTTTTTTTGAGAGTGTACTTGTGTGTAGAACCAAAACATCTGTTTACATTTATACTGACTGTGTCACACTCGGTTGTTACACATCGTAAGTACTTCTTTATAAAGTGGAATTATTCATTTACAAACTGAAGTTGGATGCTTTTACTAACCAGCTCTGCGTTTTCTCCATTTTTATCCCTCTTTCTGCTTATTTCATTTCACACTATGGCCAAATCTTTACCACCGTGCCCCTGCATCATCTGTGTTTGGATGGCTTTTCCGTCTCTTTTTTTTTTTTTCATTTTTACTTTAATGGTCCCGTTCCCATCCTCTGTTCCGTGGGCTGTGTCTTGGTCCCTGTTCTATCCTTTGACCTCTCAGCTCTGCTCCTCCCTCTGAGGATCCTGCTCCTCCTCTATCTGAGGCAGACGAACTTCTTAACAAGTAAGCGCTCTCTCTCTGTGCACGCCTCATTGTGCGCAAGTAACGTAAGCTTTGATTGACTGATGTGCGAAGGGTTTTACTTCTTCTGAAAGTAAGAAGCAGTTAACTGAAGAAAACAGTTTTGTTTTTTTTGTTTTGTTTTTTTTTTTACTTGGTATGAGCCAGTTTTAATACTGTTTGGTACAAACTGTTGTTTTGAGGTGAGGTCATAAGTTACCTTGTGGTCTAATTGAACAATATTGTCAAAAAATAAAGAAGACTGTCAATAAGAAGCAACATGTTTTCTCAAATGTTAAAGGACAAGTACAAAATGGTCTTTACCCTTCAAAGACCCAAACAGCTACTGACAACCAACATCATCTACTGATCTAAAATGTTGGATAACTTCTGAACCACCAAACCTATCGATATGTTAAAATAATTTAGGAATTGTATAGTTTGTCACCTTTTCATGGTCATCAGATACGACCCATCTGGCTGTTCAGGGCTCTGTAGTTGCCATAGAAACACTGTCATCTTCTACAACATTGATTCACCAGTAAAACCCATGGAACTTGATCAATGACAGTGGATGGAGACAGTTATTTGTATGTTCAGTTAATGATATATTATGATGAAAGTCACTTATTCTTCAGTTTGCTCCATTTTGATGTAATGACTTGAATTTGCGCAGAGCTTTTATGAACATCTACATGATCAGTAAAAAAAGCAAACAAAACAAAAATGCATGATTTTCACTAGAAAATATAAAATAAAGACAACAATATTATAATCATTTGGGGATAAATTACTTCAGAAAGGTTAAATGAGGAGGAAATAATGCTTTGGATTGATTAGTTTTTGAGAAGCACCCTTGTTGTTTACTAAGTTCTAAATTCCTTGTGTCCCACAGGTTTGTGTGCAAGAACAATGGAGTTCTGTTTGAGAACCAGCTTCTTCAGATTGGAATCAAGTCAGAGTATCGTCAAAATCTGGGTGAGTTTTGTAAAATTGAACAATCTGAACAGGCGATGTCTATGATGCTCACTGACAGGGATATCATCTCTCAGGGTTTTTTTTATTTTTAATAAAGTTTACTTGTGGTAATTTCACTTGCACACAATGAAAACATGATTTCTAATATTATGTTGTACCTCTCCAGTTAGATCTACCACTGAATCCACTTAAAACTTACACACTGGACCTTTAATCACTTATGTATGAATCAATGAGCCCATGTGCAGCTACACTAATACTCTGATCATTCTCAAATTTCTGGAGTTACTAGATTATTCAAATGTTGATGTAACAGAATAATCTGATATGGTCTATCCGATAGTAGCAGGTATCGGATTATGAGAAATGGATTTCTCCTCAATACTCTGTCTTCCTGCCTGTACAAGAGTTAATCTGATTAATTTTGTTCTTTTACATGAGTATGTATAAAAATAGTTTATCATTGGAAATGGAAGTGACATATTCAAACACAAGCAAAACAGAAGAACAGGAAGTTTGAGTCTACCATCACTGTGTATATTTGTACTCTGAAAGAAATCTGATAATGGACTGGAGCATTACCTCCTGTCCTTTAGGGACAAACACCTTATGGAGATACTTCAACACACACAAGAGATCTAAACTAGGGTTTCTGATGACTGCATTTCTGAAGTGAATGTAAACGTGTCCAATCTGAGTATTACAATTATCTGATTACTCCCACTTATTTTTATAATCATGTAAACAGGTTCAATGGCATGCAGGGTAAACACTCACTAGTGTATCAACCCATGAAGAACTACAGATTCTAGATGCTGTAGTTTTTATGCTGTGGAGAGCTGACTTGGAAAAAGATGCTAGTTTATATTTTATAATAACATAAACATTGCTTGGTGAATCATTCTTTAATATTAGTACTGATTTCTAGGGACTGAAGTTAGTAAATGTGTCCTTCCTGTTTTTGTAGCAGCATATGACTTTCATGTCTAATTTTTCTTCAAATCTCATAAAACCCCAGTGGTAGCCTACTTATCACTATTCCATTAGTCTTTCTGTGCTTACACACCCAAATCACTTCCCTCACAGTGAACTACTTTGAAGGCGACTCCGTTACGAACAGTCCATTTGTATACCAAACACATATTCATTCAGGCCTTTTCGGAATTTTTTGTTGTAATGTGCATTTTTAGGAATGGGAATTCCACACAGCTGCAGCAGCAACAAACATAGTGAAACCGTGTCCGCTGCTCGGATGAAAGGAATGGAAGGAGTCACTGTAAGTCAATTGTCATCTTATAATATTGGGTGTTTGAGCATGAAAAACAACACTTCAACATCTTTTCATGGGTTTTTCAGAACATGTCATTGTTTAGGCTCATCGTACACACCTTACAAGCGTACAGGGTATGGCCGGGCACTCGCTCCTTACAGTACATGTGTGTGTTAAGCCTACACAATGACATATTCTGAAAATGTCATAAAACTGATGTCTAAGTGTTTCATGCTCACACACACTGTGTTATAAGATGACAGCTGACTCATAGTGACTCCTTCCATTTCTTCTGACCAAGTAGCAGATATGGCTTCATGTATTTTGCTGTTGCATGGATTTCCCATTCCCATAATGCACTTTGCAGCAAAATTTCCAAACAGAACTGAGTGACATATCAGTTTATGTAAACAAACAGACTGCTTGTGGAGTCATATTCAAAGTAGTTCACCATCAGGGAAGTGATTTAGGTTTGTAAGCGCAGAAAGACTAATGGATTAGTGATAATTAAGCTATCACTAAGGTTTTAGAAATTTGAAGAAAAATTTGTGATGAAAGTCATGCACTGTTTTTACTTTATTTCCCATCGTGTAGCACAGTACTACACTTCCTGTCAAGGAAGTCATGGGCATAGCAACGTGATTGTAAGGCTATTATATTCCAAAACTACTAATACCTCCCAAAATATTGGTCACATCAACTTGCCGTTTTTCCTAGTCTCTTCTTTGACCAAAAATACTTAAGTATGCCAAACTGCAGTAGTCAGCTCTATCTGGATTTCGTGTGAAGCCCAAGACACACATACACCCACACACACATGCAGAGTCCACCTCCCATTTTAAAATATAAGATTTGACATTTCAAGTGCATTCACTGGTTGTAAATATCAACAGTAAATTAAGCTTGAATCTTAAGAAAAGTGTATTTGAATATGTGTTGTATTATCACCTGTATAAATGACCAAATGGAGCAACATGACGTGGAAAACACAGGATGTAATTAAGGAATTATCAGTTACGACACCTCCACAGATTAAGTTCCAATGGAAGTCTGGATTTGGTGTTATCTACACTCACCTCCATGAAGACTGGAACTAACTGACAAAGCTTTTCCCAACTGTATCTGTTTCAGGGAGAATGTACTTATTCTTTGGAAATAAGACATCTGTGCAGTTTGCCAGTTTCACCACAACAGTGAGCTGTCCTGGAGAGCTGCAGTCTCATATCCTTTTGGCGTACTCGTGTTCCAGTATGTTGACTCTGATTGAATGGTGAACAGTGGAGCTAAGGTTATCTACTATTAAATGTTTATTACTATTACAGTTTGACACATTTCCTCTACAAAAAGCTGTCAGCTCATGGTTGAGATATTTGACTTAGCTGTGTGTGTTACGGTCTTATGGTCTTATCTCCTTGACAACCGGCCACAGCTCAATGTTCAGACCAAGCCAGTGGAACCCCTGGTAGAAGGAGGCGCTCAGATCCAACAGGTGCTCAACATTGAGTGTCTGACAGACTTCTCTGAAGCCCCGCTGCTTAACATCAAATTCAGGTAAGCTTGTTCAGCAAACCATCAAACTGTACAAGTCCTCACTCAGGGGAGGGGGAGAGGGAGCAGGAAGAGGGAGGACAAGATAAGGCTGAGATGGAGCAGAATATTTCTGCTGTACTAGTGGGACTGTCAGGTTTTTCTGTTATGCATTTTTCTCCTCCTTCTCCTTCTTCTCCCTGTCTTTAAAAAGTCTTTAAATCAGGGGTGTCAAACTCATTTTAGTTCAGGGGCCATGTTCAGCTAAATTTGATCTGCAGTGGGCCGAACCAGTAAAATAATAATATAATGGTATATACATAATGTCAAATCTAAACTTTTCTCTATGTTTTAGAGTGAAAAAATTAACTTTTATATTATGAAAATGTTTCCAGCTACAAACTATCCTTTCAAACAATGTGGATAACATGAACAAACAAAAACAATAAGTGTAATTTTAACAGTATTATATTTCAGTTTATCATTTACACATATACATTATAACGTACAGACAGTGGATCTACAAATACACAAAACATTTAGTAACAGGCAGAATTTTGTTAAAATTGTACTTCTCTTAAAACATTTCAGGTTCTTCATATTTGTTCAGGTTATTCACATTTTTTTGTGAAATTTTCTTTATTTTAGTGTAAATATATGAAAATGTTTACATTTAGAAAGAAGAATTTGGAGTTGTTATTATGTTAGTATTTTACTGGTCCTGCCCACTTGAGATTGAATTGGTGTGACTGTGCAACCTGAACTAAAAGGATTGTTCATATCTTAGTTTAACTTTTGTATTTCACAAATTCATCCAAAGGGCCGAACTGGCCAGATTTGGCCCCCGGGTCGCATGTGACACCTGTGCTTTAGATTGTATTAAATTTGTTACGGTGGGTCTTATGTTGCCATAAAGTTGTTTGCTGTGATGTGTGTGGGGAAATGTTCAAGCTGCAAAGAAAGTAACATTAGTCTGCAGTTCCACCCGTTCCAGTCAAACAATTGATATTGAAATTAGGAACCAGTTATCAATAACTTTACAGCCCCCAGTGAGAAATGATCACAGAACTTTCAGCCCAACATGTGCACATGAGCTGACTTTGGGAACTTTAATGGATGGCTGGTAAATGTAGTGCAAATTTAATACCTGGTTGAAGAAAAGATCATTTTTGACCTGGATGACATGAGTGAAAGGGAACGTCTATGAAATGGGCATTAATCTCTCTGTCAGGAACAGTGCCTGTGTTTTAAATTGCTGTGACCTCAACTAAATTTTGCACTTTAAGTAACTGTGTAACATATCTGTTCTTACTATATTATTGTTTGTTTTAATGTATTGTTGTTACCCGTTTGGAAAACCTGTTTTTTTTTTTTTGTTTTTTTTTTTCATGGTGTGTGCTGATCACCTCATAGATAGATAGATAGATAGATAGATAGATAGATAGATAGATATTTTTTCTTTCTTAGTCCCGAGGGAAATTCAAAAAAGGTCTAAAAAGTGGAGGGAAAAGTTCTATTCAGAGCAGTGTTAAAACTTCTTAAATTGACCTTGTAGATACACTGAAGAAGACTTAATTACTTAACTTTTGTCACTGCCTGTACCTTCTAATATGCTATAAATTACTGAATGCAATATGTAACTGTGCTTACTAAAAAGGACAGAGCCCCCCCTTCTGGTAGGAAGCTTTTATTACAGTCATGTCAAAAGAATAAAATCAACTGCAGTCAGTACAGACCCACATCGGCGCTCAGAGCTTCAGTGCCGGTCTACACAGTAAGTACACATAAGTAAGAGCCAAAAGACTTTAGGCTAGCTCACCCATCTTACTTGCCCAGAACAGACAGGATTTATCCAGTAAAAGCAGACACATGACACTATTAGATACTTTATTGATCCCAAACTGGGAAACTGCAATGCAGCAGTAGCATGAGACACAGTAAAAGTAGAATAGAAGAGTGAAAATCAGACACAAGAGCAAACTCTCTATACATAATAAATTAGAAAAATAAAAACAGAACGGGGGAATAAAAGAAAAATTAAGACAATGAAACGGTAAAAGACAATAAGTTGTAATGCCTGAAAGAAAATGGATTTTTTTTTGGTTGGATGAAGGTGCATAAATGACATTAGAGTGCACAGTGGAAATAGGTTTATGATCGGGTTTAAACATCAGGCAGAGGTGAGTTTTGAAATTAGATTAACACTGCAATTATGAAAGG
The DNA here is from genome assembly GCA_030068375.1 of Ostorhinchus rueppellii. Taxonomy (NCBI): domain Eukaryota; kingdom Metazoa; phylum Chordata; class Actinopteri; order Kurtiformes; family Apogonidae; genus Ostorhinchus; species Ostorhinchus rueppellii. The sequence goes on along the minus strand of JAQQZY010000028.1, from coordinate 99,433 downwards.
GCAAGGCCAAATGGTTAGTAATAAAGAAGATGCATTTCATTCATTTAATTTTAAGCGTTTTAAGAGTCATTTCAATACTGTGGGGCGTAAAGACAGATATTTTGTTGTAATACTTTTGTTCATTTTCATTTGAAATTAAAATGCATGTTTTCTCCATATCCCATGATATGTTTTGTTTTTGGTTTTTTTCTCTCCAATGAGGTGGGGTTACCAAAACACTCCATCCATCTGCTCCTGGCTCGGTCAAATTTTTGAACCCATTGTGGCCCACGAATCAAAAAGTTTGCCCACCCCTGGGCTAGGGGATTGTAGAAAAGAAAAATCTCAGTACTTATCTTGTACTTGATTTTTGGGCAGGTCCAAAGACTTTTTTTTTTTTTTTTAAAGATTTGACTTTCCTGGTGGAAAAAAGAGGCTTTCAAGAAAGTCACCTATGATTGTTTGTCTCTGAGGCTTTGAATTGTTTGGTGTGTTTACTAGTTGTTTAGAAGTCATTACAAGTGGTCACTAACAACATTATTTTGCTGCTGCACTTGATTTAAGGACGAGTGAAGTGTATTTATTCAACAGTGTTTTGACAGTGAAGAGTTTGTACATATTACAAGTCTTGAGCTGAAAATGTGTGGCCACGCTTTGCGTATGAAATGAATCCTGTGTAAATGGAGCTCCAGACAAATATGTAACGTCTTATTGTGTGTGTGTGTGTGCGTGTGTGTGTGTGTGTGTGTGTGCAGATATGGAGGAGCTCTGCAAAACTTGACCCTGAAGCTCCCTGTCACTATCAACAAGTTTTTTCAGCCAACTGAGATGGCCTCACATGACTTCTTTCAGCGCTGGAAACAGCTCAGCCAGTGAGTGTGTTTTTGTTTCTGATGTGTTTTTGACAGTTCATTTCAGGTTTCTGATTTTATTTATTTATTATTTTTTCAGTTTTCTGATTTTGAAAGTTTGTTTGACTTCTTCCCAGGCCACAGCAAGAAGCACAAAAGATCTTCAAGGCCAACCACAGCATGGACACTGAAGTACTTAAGGCCAAGGTACGCAGACACACACAGGATCAGATGTTTGGGAGTAAAGGCTGCGTACAACTACAACTGAATAAGACTTTTTAAAAAGCTGCATTTTATTTACCCTTTCACCCATGAGACATTATTTCAATGAAAGGGGCTGCTGGGGTTATTGTCTGTTTCAGTTTGATAAGAGCTGCTGTGAGTATGTGCTTGTGTTCCTTCTCTTCAGTGGTTTTCTCTGTGTTTTAGGGTTAATTCTGTAAAGCCCTGTGAGTCTAGTTTTAATGTTATGTACCTGTTGTGAAGCACACTGAGTCTGCCTTGTGCATGAAATGTGCTCTATAAATAAAGTTGAGTTAAATTGAATTTTTAAAAAACAACAGGGTGGAATAACTGGAAAAAAACCGAAGGAGTAGAAGTTTTACAGCCTTTCAATAAACTCAGAATGTACATCAGTAAGAGATTTAGGATGTTGAACATCAGCTGTGAACTGGAACACACTGAACAACAAGGATTTGAATTTTGGTCCAGTATTTAAAATTTTATTATTTTTTTTTTTTTTAGTTTGTTGCTGCTTCTTTTTTTTTATTTTAATTTTTTTTAACTAAATCAGTCCAGCTGCTTTTTGGGACCTGGTTGAACTGCAAAAAGTAGTTACACTGTCAAAACTCTGTAAAAAGACAGCTTAAAAAAAAAAAAAAAAAAAAGGAAAATCATGACAACAGTAAAACAAAAAACAAGGAAAGTGTTTAAAAAAAAATAGGCCAAACCAAACATCTATTTTTAGTGAGTCGGTCTCACTCACTGATCTGGATTTTGCCCCCCATTCCCCAGGCAGCACTGAGCATGCTCAGATGTCTACGGAAAGCACAAGGACTATTCTGTCAGCACATTTTGAAATTTTACTATTGAGCAAACGGATGAGTTTTTAGGAATATTTCAAATAAATCATGTATTCAGAATGTTCACCACAGACACGTCAGGGGTTAAAGGGTTAATTTCCACAGTAACGGCTGTAGTCATAAACTGTGTGTGTGACTCAACGGCACAATCATTTTATTTGACACAGTAACCGTTGGAAGAAGCAAAAACATGACAAATATTCTCTAATCTGAGCGTGGCCTGATGTGTTTGTTTGTTTTCTCTCACGTGTGTAGCTTCTGGGATTGGGAACGGCCCTGCTGGACAATGTCGATCCAAATCCAGAGAACTACGTGTGCGCTGGAGTGATTCAGACTAAGAGCCAGCAGGTTGGCTGTCTGCTGAGGCTGGAGCCCAACGCACAGGCACAGGTACAGGCACACTCCACTCCAACATGGTGTCAGGGGGGCATCCTTATGGCAGATCACATGGAGGGGTGTCAGTGCTGTGGTGCATGACTTGCTGAGGCCCACAGGATCCCTCGTACTGGAAACCAGATGGGTCATTGTTGTCGTTACACCCCTGCCCGCCTCAGAGGGGATATTCCAGGAATTCTGTCCATCTGTCTGACATTTTTGTCCATCCCATTTTGCACACTGTTCACCCAGTTCTTCTCTGTTTTGACAAACATGTTCTTTATCAGTAGAAGAGGTGCAGTGTACGGTCTGACAGCTGAATTCAAGTTTTTGGATTTTTTAGTTATTTGAAAAAATTTCAACTTAGGAAATTTGTCCAGCCCAAATCTCAGACCTTGTTCACCCAATTCTTTTCTGTTCTTTACATGTGCCTTTCTCTCAATTTTTAATTTTTTTTTTTTTTTTTTTACAAATTTTCAAAGTTTTTTTAAAAGCTCTGCTCACATTCACTTCTTAATTTAGTTTTCCCACAACTTATTATGATGATGATGATGATGATGATTATTAATATACTTATTGTTTATTACTCATATATTATTGTTAAAACTAGGTTTTTTCCTTGTCTTGTGCTGTGTTCTGGACTTTTGGTTATCCTGCTGTCTGACCCAAACCCTTTCACCTCTTTCTTTATTGTTTCTTTTATTAGCCTTTATGAAATCAGGGGGGAAAAAACATTGAGGTTAAGAACTTCTTTTACAAAGGTCTTCTACAAGATGGGCATCAAGCAAATAGAACAGTTACAAGATTTAAGTTAACAATTAATAGTCTTCAAAAAAAAAAAAAAAAAAAAGCATTTACAGGTAGATTTAAGAAAAACAAGTATAAGTTATGGAGTCGGCATGAAGAACTCTGTTTGAATTTAAAAGTAACCAAAGAAAGTAACTAAGTTTCCAGTCAGCTGGTTCCATGCATAAGGTGCAGACTAAAAAGCTTTTTGACCCAGTTCTGTACGGGTACATGAAACAGAAAGCAACAAATGATCATTAGTACAGAGAGAACAAGTGTCAGAATTTCTTATCACGATTACAGATGGCTGATGCTGCTGGAGGCAAGAGCAGGACCTACTCCAGTCAAAATGCACATGTTTGTTTGTTTTTATTTATTAATTTACATTTTTTTGTATGTTCATGCAAGCTCTTCCCATAGACCCCGTTTTTAACCACCTCTTCCTGCACCAAACATGATGACACAACTGTAGAAAATTCTTTTATTGTGCTTCATGATGCTGTTTTTTTTTTTTTGTTTTTTTTTTGGCCTTTCAACACAATTGACTTCACAGTTTGAGTTTAACATCTGCACTTTCACACAAGCTGAAATGAAAACTCAGCATGGCTCCGTCTGCTGATATTTCATCTTAAATTGGTTAAGTTATTTGGACGTGTGGGTGCGTCCAGGGACTCTGAAAGGTTAAATCATACATAACAAGACTTGGGCTAAGTGGCCCTCTTCCTCCACCAGGTGGGGTGATTGTTTGCCCAGTTCGCCCATCCTTGGTGAACGGTGCACCAGGTCCTGTCAGCTTTGTCATTCCTCGTATTTGAGTCTGCCTGGTACTGAGCTAATGATGCGATCTGTGTTTGTGTCTTTGCACAGATGTATCGTCTGACACTGCGCTGCAGCAAGGACTCTGTGTCCAAGCGTCTCTGCGAGCTCTTGGCCGAACAGTTCTAAAGTCCAGATCCCCCATCATGACCAGTGCTCCCACCTTTCCCACCAGCGACCTTTCCCTGACCTCCCCCCAACCAAGAATCTTTGAGTAAAAAAAGATGTAACCTACATAAGGGAAAAAGCAGCCACTGCTCGCTGCAGTGGCCATATTAGTGTCATTATTATTGTCCCAAGTTCTGATTCCAGTTCATCTTCTACATGTTTATTAACATTATGCTACATTCTTGTTTTTGTTGGTGTTTACCTGTGTAGCTGGTGTGTGCGTGGCCAGGAATGTGTGTATGCATCCCACAGTTGTGCTGGGTTCCCATTCTGTACCATCCTAACTGCTCAATAGTACTGATGCAGGGTGTGTTTGTGTGAGTGTGTGTGAAATAAATTGAACAGGCAGAACATTCCTCACAGGCGAATAGGAGAAGCTGTTAATTGCACATGTGCACTGCCCCGCCCTACACGTTCTTACCAGTATAACCTCTGGGATTCCTGCGGACACTGGTGGGGCCCACTAATGTAATGAAACCTGAGGGTTCAGTACTCTGCTCTCTGCTGAATTTACCCACTTCTTTTCTTCGAGCATTCCCAGAAAAAATGCACTTAAGGCTTTGGAATTACTTTGAGACCCTAACAGCTGGAGCCCTGGCTTTCTGAAGCCGTGTAATCAATTGCCCTTCATTTCAGTGTAGTACATTTGTTTGTTATTGATATATCTGTAAATATGTGCCAGTGTATTACTTTATCACTTTTTAAGACATTCCCATCCTGCTCGTTGAGAAATCTGGTGATTATCCAAATCCATGCCACCCTGTGTAGAAGGATGGACATAATACCAACTACATGATGATCCAGGGATACAGTATTAGACCAGTTCTTTCGACCTGTTTAGTGTGTCATGGACCCCGCTGGTCACTGCAGAGATTTACATTTACCAAACCAATAATGTTGTAGTGTACCCCTAAAGTCTTTGTCTTCTATATCCAGAACTTTAAAAAAAAAACAAAAAACATTTGATATCTCATCTTTGCGGTTCATTTAACTGTTTTGGGGTGGTTATGTTTGATGATTTTTTTTTTTTTTTTTTTTTTAAGACTAGTTCCCATCTGGTTAACTGTCCCGAACAGAAGCACCTGTTTCCTCCAGTTTTTCAAAGGGAAAAGTCAGAGACACACCGCCTGCTGCAGCGACTAAAGCCGGCATTGATTTCTGTCTGATTCTTCCCACACTGTACAGACACAGCAGCGTACAGTCTACAGCAAATCTGCACACAGATTCTGTCTGCTCTGCCAAGCACTTACACAAAAAAAGACGACAACAACCACTACAGTAACTGTTAAAGAGAACAGGACGATGTTAAAGAACCTTATAATGTTGGGATTCAGGCATCCACAGCTGTTTCCCAAACTTCCTCTCATGCACAAGCGCTGATGCGGGAGAGGATGTACACTTGGCTGTCCTTTTCAACCACAGGAGACTCTGTATTTGTGTGTGAATGTGTGTGAGACTGTAAGCGTTTAAGAAAAATAGCCTAAAGACATTTCTGATACATGGTCACATTACATTCTGTGGCTGTGCAGCAATCACAGGACATTGAATTTTAGTAGTGAAAAATGTAGTCATTTTGTCATTTCTGTGAGTTTGTGTGTGTGTGTGTCTTTGTTGCGTGTGTGTGCGTGCGTGTGTGTGCGTGCGTGTGTGTCTATGCAGTATCAATTAGCTATCGCAGCCTCATGTATTGGTGTTAAAAACCTGTCCAATACCTGTGTTAGAATTAAGATTTACTCTGTAATGAAAAATGTGAAAGTAAAACTATGCCATATATCCAATAGTGTGTCTTGTGTCTTTATTGAATATCATACTTGAAAATCAGCAGAGGTGGAAAAAAAAAAGTCCACAAATCCTGAATTACACAATTTGTGTTATTATTAATAAGAGTGGTAAATGTAGAAGCACTGATTACATTTCTTGACAATAATCCAGGCTGTGGCTGTACATTTAACCCTTAAAAGCCTCAACTACTTTTGTCAAACTTCCAAATTAAGATTTTTTTTTTTTTTTCCCCAAATGATTTATAGCCAATCATATTAATATTAACTCAAGCCAAAGCTACTTACAAACAGGTAATACATTAGGAAAAAAAGAAAACTACTTTGCTGTCAGGTCGACTCAAAGTACATTTTTTTTCTTAATCTTTGTGTTCTTTAATTTCTAAACTTTTATTATGAAACATAATTTTTGATATTTATAACACGTGACATCATTGTGATAAGTGACAAAAATAACCATGAGTGTATGTATTCATGTAGATATGGATTTTACCTCAGTGACAAGGGCTTTAAAAGTGCTTGAAATTGGCCTTGAAAAATATGTACAAACCTTGTAGTATTATTATTATTATTATTATTGGTAGTAGTAGTAATTTAGGTAACCTTATATCCAAGGCCCTTCAGGTGTAATAAAATGATTTCCTCTCAGCTTTGGCAGGGGCTCTTTAGTCTTTATCATGGGTTCATAAATGCATCACACTTAAAGCAAAGGATTGATTATTATAAAATTCTCAAAGGCCTGATAATGTTTCATTTCCACTTTAGGCCAGAAAAACTGTCAAAGATTTAAAAAATAATCATGATTATAGGGTTTCAATAATTGTGGCATGGCTAGCTTAACTAAATGCACTGTTATGCACAAATTATACTTTATGTATTTGTGTTGATTTTCTGTGTTACTCAGCTGATAAACAAGTCAACCGAAGCAGGATACTGTTCTTTATAAAAACTTTAATCGATAAATTCTTAAAATCATTGGGGTTGAATATTTCTGCTGGTGATTACAGGTAATTAAGTTGAATTAAGGTAAGTCTCATGTCATTATATAAGCCTTTTCAGTACATGCGGTTTCCTTTGACTGAAGTAAATGAAAGTTCATGTTGTTTGTTGTGAGAATGCCAGGAGATTTTCCTCAGGTACATGAATGTGAACAAACTGATAGTTGTTCAGGCACATTCCTGGAAGGAGGGAGGAAGAACCAGTTTGAACAGTTTGTCGAAGATGAAATCACATCAACTTGAATGTGATGGTGTTGACTGTTGTGAGCGTACGAGTGAGGATGTATCTGAGGATTAGATTTGGTGGGAAAGGGTCTGGATCTGAACAATTCTAAAAACACCTAAAGTTCAACTACAAAAGGCATTTGCGTATGTTCTGAGTCTTTAATGCTAATGAGGCCTCACCTGCAGCCCCTTACGTAATAGAGACAGACTTAGAAAAATCACACATTTGAGGAACGCTGAAAAATGTTTAAAGGAGTCATATTTATCTAAACCCTGAACTTGAACCCTCCAGCTGTTGCAAAGCCATCTTTATGTTCCAGTGGCGGCTGCTGGTCTTTCAAACAGTGGAAGCTCATTGTCAGTTTACCTCATAAAATGTGTCCATTTATTTCTATGTAAACTCTGCCTCCGTTCCTTTAGAAGAAAATGCTCTGTGACCCAGTGACGCTCGCTCTAGTTCAGTCCGACCTAGCCAACAGTCTGACTGATGGAACTGTCCAATGAAACCAGATTAAACTGGAACAAGGAATTATTGAAATTATGTTAAACTGAAACAAGAAAACATGAGCGTGTTTTATTTAAGAAATTTAAGAAATGAACATGTTATTTCACAGTGAAAATACCAGAAAATGGGTCACAGTTTGTCTTAGATCTGACTTTGCTGCAAAATCCTGGATGGGACTGATAGTCTGAGCATCAGGTGA
>JAQQZY010000028.1:72852-91571 GCA_030068375.1 Ostorhinchus rueppellii | reverse complement strand
TATACATACACACACACACACACATATATATATATTATATATATATATACACACACACACACATATACATACACACACATACATACATACATATATACATACATATATACATACATACACACACACACACACATATACATACTCTATCAATACAAAGAAACTCAGCTAAAGCTAGTCAAAATATAAAAACTGAAATTATCCATGCCGTCAAATTTACTAAAATAAAAAATGTAATCAAAAGGCTTCAGACTGGATGAACCAGGAACAAAACCATGTAATGAGTCAGACTTCAGTGACCCACAGTAAATGAAGGGAATGGAACACACCTGTGTCAGTCCAAGCTGCTACAGTCCTACATCCTCTGCACTCTGTTAAACACTGTGACTTTGCTTTTTGCATTTTACAAATTCATCCCAGGGGCAGGATCGGACCCTTTGGCTGGTATTGGCCCACAGGCCTGATATAGGTCATGTAAATACATGACATGTTTTAGTGAAGGGACAGTGAGGTGCAGGTGTCCTCCTCCTCTGGTGGACAGAGCAGGCAGGCCTGTTTGGTCAGGTCTGGAACGTGCTCTGCTCTGAGCTCCGCCCCGATACCGTCAGCTCTTTGATATGCACCAGTCTGACAAGCACATCCTCACTCAGGTGTGGCTTTAGTCTCAGTGGAAGACAGAAGAGCAGAGGGAACCAGAGCTTTGTGCTCTTCAGCTTTTACAGGAAACCTGCAAAGTTTTTCTTTGCCAGTGCAGAGGACAGTTGTAGGACTTTTCCTGGAGCAGCAGCTGGGACATCAGGCCGACACAGGTGTGTTTCATTGACTGTGTATCACTGAGGTCTGACTCATCACATCTTTGTTCATTTTACCGCTGGTACGTCCAATCTTAAACCTTTTCATTTACTGTTTGACTTTAGCTCGAATAAGTTTGAGTACACAGTTTCAGTTTTTGGATTTAGACCAGTTTTAGCTGAGTTTCTTTGTAACATTTGAGTTTTTCCATGAATATTTTTATGAAAACTTTGATTTATCCAAGCTGAAAAACATCAGGTCAAAGAATGTCATAAATCTGACTTTTTTAGGGGGGGGTATTTATCAAAGGTTCCATAATGTTAAAATCTTCTGTTTTTGTACAACATGAACCATTAAGTCAAACCCACAGTGTAACAAGTGCAGCTACTGATTAGTTCTTAGATTAAATGTCACACGAAACGACTATTTGATAATCTATCTGCATTTTCTGATTCTATCTTTTTAAAGCTGGGTAGTGTCTGGAAGTTATCAGGTCATTAACCAAACAAAATGAGTGCCATTTTGGCCTTTGGAATGTTCTGATTATTATTCATGTATTTATTTTTCTAGTCTTTTATAGACCACATAATGCTAAAGATATCTTATTATAACCCTTGAGTTGTTCAAATTTCCGTTTCTTGTACATTATTCATTGCAGGTTTGGGTTCATAGTTTTGGAAATACTTTTGCAGCTGAATAACAATTAACTGCTAGTTTTAATTTTGGTCTTGGTTAATGGATTAAATGTTAAGAGTAGCTTATTTTTGTGTTAAACTACTCAAATGGAGATACTGTGACACCTGGAAAACATGTGAAATATTCTTTTATACATGTAGAAGTTCCCAAAGGTTTCTAATGGATAGTCTAAGTATCTGAAGCGTAAAAATACAAAGTGTTCATTGAAAATATTGGGTTAAATTTCCAAATTCGAATTTAGCCGATCTTCTGTGCAGTGAAGCAGAGTGGTGTGGGTTCTTTCCGTCAGACAGACATGATGCAGTCTGACAGATTGGAAAACAACAGTTTGAACCCATCATGTGATCAATGACTGCCAACCTTCAGAATCCGGTCTGGCTGCTTGAGACTTGGAGCCGGAATTTCAACATGGAACACTTCCTTTTACGGGCAGTTTCCACCTATCAAACGACAATAGGAATGTCTGCAGTTGGAGAGGAAGGGGTGGGGGTTTTTGGGTGTCTTTTTTTTTTTTTTGTCATGTTTATTATACATTTCACCATCCTCTACTTTTTTTCCTATAGATAAAAGCTTTTACCACTTAAAGACGGTTTTATTTATACATTTGTTCAAATGTTTTTACGATTCCCCACAGGGTTAATTATTCTAAATTACTGTCATGGGTTTTTGTTTTGTTTTTTTTTCCTCAGAAACATTAACAAAAGAAAGTAAAGTGAAAAGTAAATGTCAAACTATGGGGAAGCACAAGGAAAACCAATGAAAATCCGTCAACATTTTTCCTCTTATTGAATAAGATGATGTTATGGTTGTATGATTTGAGAAGAGAGCCAATCAGAAATCACCTCTTTATATGGAGGATGCATGTATATGGTTAAAGCTAACATCCAGGACTTTAAGTAGAATAGTATAACTAAATGTATACCCTTTTCGCTATACATATTAAACATGAATTTAGCAAAGAATGCTGCTTTTTATTATGTTAATTACAATTTTGAACAGTCCACCCTGCAATATGTATTTTAGCTTAAAATTACCAAATATCAATAATAATGGGTAGAACCAGAAACCAGTATTTTTATTAACCTGTTTAAAACATGTTGGTGTAATATTTAATTTCCTATTTCTTTCATATTTGCTAATATTAACCTTTTTTGTCCCAAGTTCTGTGTTTAGTGCCATGAAACCAGGTCTACTCTGAAGGTCCTTGCTTTTGCGGTCTTCACATTGCAAAAAAAGAAAAGGAAATGGACCCCCAAGTGTGCCCGCCCCCACTGAGCAGCAGCCAATCAGTGATCAGCATCTATGACAAATCCCCAGCGAGTGGATTCAAACCTGGACACTCACGAAGCAGCAGCACCGGTTCATCCAAACACTCGAAACAAGTAAATAGACTCCAGGACCGTACTCTGGCTGTCCTCTGTGCTGTATCTGACTTGTCAGAATTCAGAAATTGTTCAATTTTGGATGTTGCAAAAAAAAAATCTGACCAAACCACTAAAACCAGCTAATTGGAAAATTCCTACACACTTTAGATTAAAATGTGAAATGAGTTTAAAAAAAAAAAAAGTACAGTGATGTATTTTATAAATTAATATTTGACTTGGCACAAAGATAATCATGCATATTAAATATTGTTACTGTTGATCATTGACATATGCCAGGATGCACAAAAAACTATTCAAACTTTTATGTTGTATATTGAGGAAAAAATATATACTACACACAAAAATACTACCTTTTAAAAAAATGGTTTGTTTAAATTAGAAACATAGCATTTAAAGAGTTAAATCTCTCTTCTGTCATTGATGACCATATTTAGGAAGTGACATCTTCAACTCCACAATAGTTTAACGCTGCTTTCTTTTAGTGATCGTTAATGTGGGGTTTTTTTGCTCAGTCTCGTCACTGGGAGGTGATCGATGACCTGCAGCATATGGATATGAGTTCAGTTCCTGGCTCCTCCCTGGACCTCAGCATCCCTGGAATCTGTGAGGGTTACTTAATGAAGAGGAGGAAGTATCCGCTCAAAGGCTGGCACAAGGTGAGCGCAGCTGTTGCATAACACTTCAGACTGTCGGTGTTCTGCAGCTCAGGTAACCACACTGTCCTGTCATTGGTTGTTTTTAGAGATACTTTCTGCTGGAGAAGGGAATTCTGAAGTACTCAAAGACACAGCAAGATGTAAGTCCCTCACAGAGCAGCTGCTTTTCCTGAACCAAAAACACTTCTGAACTCTCCTGTGTCGTTTATTGAACTCTACATCTGGGATGGTGAGCTAGTACTGGTTATTACAGAACTGACATGGTTTTTTATTTATTTTTTTAATAAGATTAAGCTTAGTTTTTTTTATTTAAATATAATCGACTATTTCAATGGTCTACAAGTTATCGACTACTCAACTGGTCAGATTATGAACTGCAAAAAAGGCTCTTATTTATATTTATTGCAATAATACCCCCCCCCCCCTTAACCTCCTAAGCCCAAGGAGAAACGTACTTCAGATTTCTTATGAAAAGAAATATTCTCACTGACAATGACATCACACTGATTTCCCATCCCCAAGTAGATTTTAATTTTTTTAAAAAAAAATTTTTTGTCCTTCTCAATGGCTTTTTGTATTTTTTTTTTTTTTTTTTTTTTTTTTTTTTTTAAAGATAAAGCTGTGTAACTTTTCTACAAATGTGGATGAAAACAAAAGTTAGTACAACAACTAGAGCGCGTAAGAAAGTTTAAATATTACAGCAACAGTTGCACACTTTTAACAGCTTAAGCAAAAGTGCATTTTGTGCATAATGATTACTATACCTAACAAAACTTTTTAAACAAGTAATACTCAAGGTTTGCAGTCAACAATAACATGAAAAATGTTTCCTTAAAAAAAAAACCAAAAAAAAAACCTGTTGACTAAACTAGTTGTCAACCACTTCCTGCCACTGTTGCAGCATATGATAGAAAGTTATTGTTTGGAGAAACTGAACTTTTATAATAATGGATTAAATTTATATAGCACTTTTCTATTTCCAAATGCTAAAAGTATGTACATTAGATTCATTATTCATCCACTCACATTCACGTACTGGTGGGGATAAACTACATGTGTAGCTGCAGTGGGCTGATGGAGGCGGGGCTGCCCATCGGCATCCTCGGCCGTATGATAGTTCAGGTTGTCTACTGGACAGCTTAGTTCACTGTATTTTTTTTTTTTTTTTTTTTTTTTAAATGGGTAAATGGTGACTAAACATTATTTTGTCTGCATTTATTCTCATAGTTTACCACCAAAAACAGGGTGGCATCTTTGTATGAGATTGATGCATATTTTATTCTTGCGACTAAATATTTTAATATTTAGTGCATGACTGTCACCAGCCCTCCCTGGGAGCTAAGCTGTCATTCTTTTAGATTTTCCTGTTAAGAGCCAGAGAGGGCAGTGCTGCACCACAGTGAGTTAAGGGGGAAACCAATAGAAGATAGCAAGGGGAGAGGTACTGACAAGCAGAAGAGCAGTGCTATTTAGGATGCAGGAGTGATGGGGACTAAATGTTTGTCAGTTGTTTTTTTTCTCTGGGGCTTAAAATCCTGATTTTAAAATGTATTTTCATATGTTTCCAGTTTGGATAAAATGAAGTTGGAAGTAAATCTGTTAAAAAAAAAAAAAAAAAAAAAATTATAACATTTGAGGAAAATAAAAATGGATTGAAAAAGCTCCTCCCTTTGTCTTTTAGATTCAAAGAGGAAAGCTTCATGGCTCTCTGGATGTCAGCCTGGCTGTTATGTCCATCAACAAGAAGACCAAGCGCATAGACCTGGACGCTGGCGACAACCTCTACCACCTGAAGGTAACCTGGAAATCTCTTGAGCAGCTGATCAGTCTGATCAACACTGACTGCTTGGAAATGATTGGTTAATGTCACTTTTTTCTCACCACTCCATCTTCTCTACCTTCTTCACCCTGTTTTAGGCAAAGAGCCATGACCTCTTCTACATCTGGCTGACCAAGCTGTGTGCCCATCGTGTTTTCAGGAAAAACGAGGCCATGAGTGTACATCGTGGTGTTCTTCATGCTCTGTCTTTGGGCCAGAGCTCACTACCATCCATGGCTAGCTTTGCACAAACCAACAGGTCCACTGTAAGTCCAGAGTAGTGCTAAGCTAAATATCACCATACATTCATTAACTTTAACTGTAGAACTGTAAAAGGGTTGTTTTGATGGGATGTACAGCTTCAGATGTATCCTATGAGGTTCAGAATGTCATTAGTTTTGATTAGACCTTGAGCTGAAATGTGTTTGGTTCCAGCCATCCCACTATGCCAGTTCAGCGTCTGTATACCAAATAGAGGCAAGCCCCGCCCCCGCCATCGCCCCCAACTCTGGGGTGAACAGCAAAGTGTCGGCCTGGCTCCAGCAGACCGACGACATCGACGCAACTTCAAATGGTAAGAATCTAACGACAGTAAAGTGAAGATAAAGATGTGTGGTGATCAGGGCTGGATTTGGTTATTATGGTCTGTAGACATCCTCACATGTCTTACTGGGTCCAAACCTAAAAAAAATAATCAGTTTACTGCATAACTGAAACATGTTCTTCATTAACCCTCTCATTCATACTGCTCACTCCAGTGGACAGTTGTTCTCTATTTTCATGGGTTTGGTTGTTTTAGTTCCATATCAGCTGACACAGTGGACACTTGTGCACCTCATACCAATCCTGTTTTTGATAAACCTGATCTGCACTAACATGTTTGAATGTAAATCAACTGAATTGCGATTGGACTGTAATTAACAGTTTCTTGAATATTTTTTTTTTGCATATTACCTCCGTGAAGTGAGTAATAACTAGTATTAGAGTATGTTAAACTGAGGAAAACATCGATTAGTGTCATTAAACATGTTTTTATGTCATAACTTTCACAGTATCACTCTATAATGGGTTTTCACCCTTTCATGCATAAATTATGAAAGTCTTAATCTAGATTTTTTTTCTCGTGCCTAAAGAGGAATAAAAATGCAATTGAAATTCTTACGAGCTAAAATGGCAAAACCCATGAAAATATAAGAACAGCTGTAGAATAACTGTCCACTTTAGTGACCAGTATGCATAAAAGGGTTGAATACATGTTTCTCTGCTTCAAAAATTAAACGCATGGTGTCCAGCTGAGTGGACATTTTTGTAACTCCATTTAAAAAAAAAAAAAAAAAAAAAAAAATCAATTTCATTAAGTTTCATGCCTAAAGAGGAATAAAAACACTCAGGAAAATAAAATATTGAGTAATGTTTTTATAATTCACACATCAAAGGGTTAAATGGAACACTTGATTACCTTTGATCTGACCTTTGACCCCGTCTACCTCAGAGATAGCCCGTTGTCAGGTGGAGCTGACTGAACTGGCCCAGCTCATCCAGCGACTCCATTGGCTGGAGGGAGGCCTGCCCATCACCGACACAGATCTGGAGATGCGGATCAGCATGCAGGTGAATACTCTGCACATTTACACCTTTACAAACAGGTAAACGTTTGTACATCCAAAGTAAAAGTGTAAATATAATCCACAGTACTTCAGAGGGCATCTATATTATCGGTTTCACCTGTTTTTACCTCCAAGGAGGTTATGTTTTTGCCGGCGTTTATCTGTCTGTCTGTGAACAAAATGACTCGGTTATGGACGGATTTCGATGAAATTTTCAGGATAGCTTGGGAATGATACATGGATCAATCATTAGATTTTGGTGAAGATCAAACACTACCTTGGCGGAGGTCTGAGCTCTCGGTGCTTTTCTAGTCTTTAAATTTTTTTGGAAGTTTTTTTTTTTTTCTTTTTTTTTTTTTTTAATTGAAATTAGAACAATGACAGTATGAAAAGGTCTTGTACAGTATCTAATGTGTTTCCAAACAAGAGCATTACACCTGCCCTCACATGTACACATACACAAAATAGAGGTCGGTCTACTTATTCAACTTCAACATAATCTATATAAAGAGTTGACAAATTGAGTAAAATCTTGTAGTGAAAATTAGATTTTCTCTAAATGTAAATGTTGCATAATGTCTTTTTTATCAAAGACTGATGAGTTGGAGGATTTTTGTTCTTCCAGTTTAACAGAATTGGGCATTAAACTAGAAGAACAAAGATAATGATCATAATTATTTTTTTCTCATGCCTCTACTTTTTATTGAATCCATGAAATGTGTTCTATAACTAAACCGGCCTTGTCTGTATGCAGTTTTTAGTGCGAAAATAACGCATGAGAAGGTCCTGTTTTCAACTGCTGTTAATTTTCCAATTAATCTGATACAGCTCATGTAAATAACTGGTCTGAACAAACTCTGGCATTAATGTTTTCTCCGCTGCCTTTGGGCGTGTATTCAACACATTCACTATATGCATCTAAGTTTGGGGTTTCACTGAGTTTCAGAACCTGCGCAGTCTGTTCAGTCATTTCTGCATCGTACACAAATGATGACAGCAGGTGTTTAGGGACCTGCACGTCCAGAGAAGAATTTTGCCTTTCTGAGTCGCACAAATGCATTTATTTTGAAACATGATTAAAGTGGAAAAAAATATGAATGTATAATATTTTTATAGCATTATTTGGCATGATGCCAAAACCTGCCACGAAGGTGAATAGTGTGGGTTGTTTTTTTTTTTTTTTAAATGACACTGCAAAAATTATAGTAATGCATGAAAATCAATGTTACTGCCAAAAATTGACCCATCCCAGGACCTAATAAAAACAAGTCAATAGTAATTCAAATGTATTTTATGGAAATTATTTCACTTTTGTTTTTTCATTTTAAAAAAACAGGGGATTTCTGAAACCATTTTGGGCTTTAAAGGGTTAAAATCCCAAAAATGTCATTAATATTATATATGTATGTTTCAAGCAGAAGTAGGTCTAAAAGATTAAGTCCTTTAAAGTGTTTGTGGAGGGGAATCTTTCTTTCTTTCAAAAAATATCTGAACCATGTACAACTCTTTTAGATAAAACAACCTATATAATCAAACAGCATAAATTCCACCAGATTTGGGATCTTTTCATCAACTATAGAACAGGAACAGACCTGACACAGGTGATGGAAATGCCCGGTGACATGGAAACGGTGAGCAATATCACAGAAATAGGTTTGTGTTTTAATAAAATGGATAATAGAGTAGAACTCACCAGATCCCCAACCAAGAACTGGAATTAACTAAAGGGGGTTTACTTGGTTATTGTGTGATTTGTTCAATAAATGTAACTGTATAGTTTTGTCGTGAAAACAATAAAAATGTTGGCAAAAAAACTTTAAGGACTTGGATCTGAACAGCATACTGGACTAATATGGGTTACATTTACTTGTACAAAATACTTTATATTGTACAGTTTCCTTCCATCAAACTTAATCTGTATGTTATCCTTCAGACACATTATTCTGTAGAAAATAAGAGCTTAAACTGCTGAGGACGTGTTTAATCCTTATTTTTACTTTGCCTTTTCTTCAGCTAGTTTTTATTGATTCTCCTCTGGGATAAACAATATTTATATGCATCTGTGTTTTATGC
Source organism: Ostorhinchus rueppellii (assembly GCA_030068375.1). Classification (NCBI taxonomy): domain Eukaryota; kingdom Metazoa; phylum Chordata; class Actinopteri; order Kurtiformes; family Apogonidae; genus Ostorhinchus; species Ostorhinchus rueppellii. Next base: position 82,546 of record JAQQZY010000028.1, on the reverse strand, counting down.
TCTTGTGCTTTAGAATCTGTCCCTGGACAAACCAAAGAAGAAGTCTGTGTTCGGTCACTCCAGGACTCTGTCCCGCGTTGAAGCGATGGGTGGGATGGTATGTCTGGACGACTGACATGATCACTGTTGATTTAATTTAAAAATAGAAGAAAATGTGTGTTTTGTTGTTTTTAATTAGTGGGGTTTTTCATTTATCATATTCAGTCTTATCTTTTATTTGTTTTCCATCACTCTTGTCTTTTTTTTTTTCTCTCCATAGTTTCTATTTAAGTTTCTGTCCTTTTCGTTTGTCTCTTTTAATCATTGTCTTTTTCATCATGTTCTGTTTTCCATCACTTTCCTCTTTGTAATTGTTTTCCATCATTTTTGTCTTTTTCCCATAAATTGTCAAAGTTTTTGTCTTTCTCTTTTTAATAGTCTTCATTTTTGTCATTTTCCATCCTTTTTTTTTTTTTTTTTTTAAATCTAATTCTGAAGAAACGAATTCCATTTAGTACATTTTTTTCCAGTGTACAACCCTCATAAATGACTCTTCATTATATGTACAGTATGTTCTAAATGATCAGTCTGGTTTCTGCTGTGGGAGGCAGAAAAATGATCAACATTAGTCACTTATTTGTCTGACGGTTTGCCGCTTAAACACACCTCCATCCTCTCTCCTGTCTTGTCCAGTTCACTTCCAGTCACCTGAGTGCCACTCCTGGTCTGGGGGGGTCCGTTTCATCCATCCCGGCGTACGTCTATTCGCAGCTGTCCAACCCTCAGGTCACATCACCAGAAGCAAAGAAGCTTCACCAGGAGATCTGCACCGTTTCTCAGAGGGGTACGGACCACCCAGCAAACGGCTGTCTGGAATTAAACGCATTCCTTTTATTTACAAGGATCATCACGATACGGAATATTCCAGGGACCAAACACCAGTTTATGGATTTAATTATTCTGCATTTTTAACACTGACTTCCTGAGTCCCAGTAATGTAGTTTTGTTCTCTGTAGAGGACACAGTTTCACAGCTTTACTTAAAGGTCCACTACAAAGGACATTCCATTGGATTTTTCCCCCCCATACGTTTTTATTTCAGTCGCATTATGTTTCCAGTCGAGGCAGGTATTTAATGCAAAAAAGCCCAAACCTTTACATTATGATACTCTTTATGTTCTGACTAAACTTTACCCCTTTTTTTTTTTTTTTTTTTTTTTTTTTTTTTTTTCCCCCCCCTGGATGTAACTTAACTTCCTAAAACCTGCCTCTGAGTTTTTGAGCCAGAATTACATAACTTTACTGGGGAAAAGAACCTGTCCATCACAAAGGACATTCATTAAAACATCAGGCTGTTTTCACTCAAGACCATTTTTAATACAAAGAAAGGGGGGGGAAAAAAGCAGGAACTTGTACTAACCTTACCTCTGGAACAGCCTGTTTCAGTGTGTAAACCACTTTAGGGCTCTAAATGCTCAAATATGATTTTTTTTTTTTTTTTTTTTTTTTTGGTATGTTTTAGGTGGAATCATTGTAAACCATCCCAGTAGGTTTTCTGATTCCCAGAAGAAAAGACAAAAAACACCAGTTCTTTTCTTCCTTCGTTAACTGTAGTGTTTCTGAACCTGCTGTTGTATTTTTCAGTCCATGCGTCTCTAAAGTCCATTCATGACGTGCTGACACTGGAAAGGGAACGCATTCGTCAGGCGTGGACGGCTCCTGATCTGAGGCAGAACACCACCCAGCAGCTGGCCACGCTGTGCAGCACCTTATCTGAGGTAACAAACACGGAGACCCACCAAAAAGACCTGCACAAAAACCACACATCAGAGAATGAGAGGGTTGAATGAGCTAAATACAAGCACAAAAAATAGAACTAAAGTATACAGAACATGACGCTGTGCCTCTGTGGATATAGTTAATAGTTTATATGGGACTACGCGGTGCCAGATCCCTGCGTGGTCGATGTCCACATCTGGCACATGTACCTGAAACACAAACATCACTCCTCCACTCTTTTCCTCCTTGATTTATAGATTTCAAATTGTGAATTGCCAAAAAAACCCGCATTAACCCTTCAGTGTCCTGCCCACAGAGGCCTTTCAGAACCACAGAAAGTGGAAATCTGTGCAGCTCCATAGGAATGTCAACATGTTTCTTCAGTTTTTTATTTTATTTAATCAACCTGAGCCATAAACAAAAACACGAAATACTCAGCTATTGTGTGTTTTTTTTATCTTATTTTTTTTATTTATTTATTTTTTTTAATTTAAACACTTTACGTTACACTGTGATGAACTGGCGACTTGTCCAGGGTGTACCCCGCCTTCGCCCTTCAGTAGGTGGGATAGGCTCCATGTGACCCTAGTGAGGATAAAGTGGGTATAGAAGATGAATGAAGGAATTAACTTTACGTTACAAACATGGCATTTAAACAAACTTTTAAAATTTTATTTATATTTAACGTGTGTGTGTGTGTGTGTCTTTATACTACAAACATTAGAATACTTTTTTATTTTGCATCCTGGCATGTCAGTGATTGACTTGTTTATAATATACTGATTTTAGAGGCTGTATCAGAACTTTAAAAAAAAAAATCATGCTAAAATGAACAACTTTTTGACTCTGACCTAAAACAAATTTTAAAAGATAAATAAATATTTATTTATTTTTAAAAACATGAAGTACAAAGTGTACTCTCCTGGATACCGGAAGATTAACAACTTTTACCAAAAACAAAACACGACGGAGGCCGGTCCTTTCCTGCCTCTGAGTGAAACTGTTGAGCAGGTTTGGGCTGTTTCTGAGGCAGGACCAGCACAAGTTATCACAGGAGCAGGTCGTTTCCATCAGTTCCCTTTAAAACACACCTTGTCTTTGTCATCGAACGCACAAAGACACAAATAAGCTCATCTTTGTCCAACGCTGAAACACACAACGGTCAAACCCATGAGGCTCCAGAGCTGCTGCGTTTCTTTTCCTGCTCATTTGCATGTGAATGTGGTAGAACTAATGACAAATTCATTAATGACATTCATCTGCCAACAAGTTAAACTTCATGTTAATCAGTTTTTCCCACGATCTGTGAATCATGAGGCGTGTCTGCAGTCAAACGCACAATGAAAGGATAAAAAAGGCTGTCTTTGTTTTGTCAAATTAAACATGGTCTTGTTAAAATGTTTGTTCATTTTCAGAAGTCTAACTCCTATTTAGGAATATTGAGAACTTAAGAGTATCTAAAATAACTATCTTGAAATGTATAATGAGCTTAACCTTTGCATCCTCAAATGTTCTACCCTCTGGACACCTGTAGCAAAAATGTGCACAGAAAAAAAAACTGATTTAAAATGTTGCGTCAACCGTGTGAAAGACACTGGATTTCAAAAAATGTCACTAAACAGAAATGTTCGTCACAAGTTGTCAAGGAAAGGTTAGAAAAAGGACTAAATGTTCCCTTTTTTATTAAAGTTTCATAGTGAAAGATGAGGTTACACAGGTGACTTTATACATAATTCAAGACTGTTTTTGCAGTGAAATTTCCACATGTCAGTATGTAGATGTCAGAAATTAAATTATTCTGTATTATCTCAACATGAGAACATCTATTTATGTATATATATAATTTGGTAGCATGGAATGATCCGATAATGGCTATATGTTCAGCCCTGTGATGAACTGGCGACTTGTCCAGGGTGTACCCCGCCTTCGCCCTTACGTAGCTGGGATAGGCTCCATGCCCCCCCACCCACCCACAGTGACCCTAGTGAGGATAAAACAGGTTCAGAAGATGAATGAATGATCCGATAAAGACCTAAACATCCTCTGGTATCAAAGTATCTACTGATCTAAAATGTTTAAGACCTGATGCTCCACTAATTTACATGTAAAATACAGTTTATCATCTTTTCTTGTTCAAATATCACACATTTGAACATTCAGGAGACACTTGGTTTATGTTCAACTAATCACATTTTGCTGAAAAAGTCCCCCTTTTTTTTTTTTTTTTTTTTTTCCCCCCAGTTTTCTGTTTTTGATTTGATAACCTCAACTTTAATCTGAGCTTTGAGCATCTACTTCAGGGGTATCAAACATGTGGTCTGGGGGCTAAATCTGACCAAAGGGTCCAGTCTGGCCCTGGGGATGAATTTGAAATGGTAAATTACACTGAAGATATTATCAATCATTTTAGTTCAGGGGCCACATACAGACCAGTTCTGAAGGTAAAATACTACCATAATATCCAATAAATACTTACAAGTCCACATTTCTCTTTGTTGGTGTAAATATATGAATGTTTACATTTACAAAGTATAATTTCACAAATGTGAATGATGTGAACAACCTGAAATCTCTTGAGTGCAGTTTTAACACGGTCTGTTACTAAATTTTTTGTGTGTGGTCTATAACTTATAAACTGAAGCAGAATGTCACCACTTCACTCTTTTGCCTTCAGGGAAACTATACCGTTCAGTCAGGTCACATCCCACCAGACTCATGAACAGTTTTTTTTTTCCCAAAAGTATCCACGGTCTGAACCAATGCACACCAGTCACCAGCACTTTAAATCCCAGCAACTGTTCCACAGAAGCACTTTTCTAAAGTATTTTAGTCATAGTTGTGCTTTTATACAGAACTATTTTAATACTGATGTGTTTGACAAATGTATTTGAGTGAGAAGAGTGTAGGTTAAATCAGTTTTTTGTTTTTTTTTTTAAATATGGAGGGCATGTGCGATTTCATGTATTCACTTTGCAACGGCAAAGTTTCTATTCCATTGTATTAGACTTATTTATTCAGTTTGTTCATGTGACATATTGTTTTAAAGATGGTTTGTGGATGTAACCATTTCATAACATTATGGGTTTTTTTTTTACTTTTTTCACTCTGAAACACAGAGAAAAGTTGACATTTATATATTTTACTAGTCCGGCCCTCTTCTGCTATTCCTAATCTACATGATACGAATAAAGGCAAATACCTGATTCTTACTTAAAAATTCAAAATATCAAGCATAATATTTGAATAAATGCTGATAAATCACAGGTTAAAAATGGAGAAAAATGTATTTGTGAACTGACACAAAAGTAGTGCAGGGTCTTTATGGGTTAAATATTGCATAAAACAATGAGCTGAAACCTAGTATGATGCAAATCAAGCCTTTTCTTTGTCGGACCAGTGTGCTGCTGCAGTATCAGAGCTGTGGAACTGCTTTGGAGTGTCCATGTCATTCTGTTCAGTGATGGTTGGCCTTGTGTCTTTTGTCCTCATGTGTCGTGCATGGCTGCTGCATGTGTGTTTAGCTTGACATACAGTCTCACCTGACCAAAGTCCACTCCCTTTCTTCCTTGTCCTCTGACTCTTCTGAGGGATCGTTCTGTACCGTCCGTCCGGATCAGGTGTGTAATTCTTGGGGCATTTGTGTGTAATGGAGTTGGTGGGTGCTCTTGTCTTCACTTCACTGTCCTCAGGCATGTCCAGTCTGTCCCCAAACTGGACAAACTGTTTTTCTAATAACTTGTATCACAGTAAAGCACAAGGATCCTATCCTGTCAATAAGCCTCTGAATAATCTGCTCCTGTTTTGGGATTTCTCTTAATGTGCAAATGAAGTGTTGCATAATGTGAAGCATCGTTTCTCACCTTCTCTTTGCACTCGTTCACAGAGGACGCCGTCTCTGAGCCGCCACACTCACCGTGCACCTTCAGTGGCCGACTCCATGGCAGAATATTTTGACGCCAGCGAGGTGATTGTGTGCGAGAGTTCCTCAGAGGCTGAGGCGTCAGACGAGTCCGGCCTGAGTGACATCACAACCACCAGCAACTCGGAGCCTGAAGAAGGCCATGGTGAGTGCTACCGAGCCAACGTACCTCCTACCTCTGCAGAATAGAGAAGAATAAATGCTGCTGTTACACCTATTCATTAAAAAAAATGTATAAAATAAATGACAATTATAACAAATGTCTAAATTTTTCAACTTTTTTTTTTTTAACCCTTTCCTGCATACTGGTCACTACAGTTAAAAAAACAAACAAAAACTCTCAATTTAACTCTCAGTTGAATTTAACTCTGGTTCAGATAACATTTGGTCTCACTCAAAATTACAGTAAAAATTTACTCTATGGCCAGTGTCAAATTATTCAGTGTCCAAATTAACAATGAAATGTGTAAAAATATTTAACACTTCGGTGCTTTCACACTGCGAGAGTAATATGACTACACTTTATAGAGCTAATTTTTACTCCAGATTAAGTTGGTAAAACATTAGTCATTTTATATTTGTTTCTCTGCAGTGTTGTTCATTAGTTTACACCTTGTGCTAATGTTGAACCAATGTAGAATTGCAGGGGTCTCTGAGGTGGGGGTCAAGAAGGATATGTCTACTCTATGGGAGCTAATCCCCCTAGAACATGCTTTTACTTTGATAGAGTAAAGTCCTCCCAACTTGTAATACAGTAAAAGCTTCACAGTGACAGTTTGGTTTTGTTCTGCTACAGGTTTGACTTATGGTGTCACATTAATACAAAAATAATTTTAAAAAGGCCAATAAATGTTAAAGACAAATTAACCTAAATAAACGTTAACACAAACCCCCTGAGCCCCTGCACATAAAATGGAACAGGATGAGATGATGTCCAGTATCTGCAATGCAGGAGACTGGCACGAACTGTCACTCTGCAGAGTTGAATTTGACACCGCATCTGTGCAGAACTTTACACTGACTTTTAACTCTGTTTAGTTATAAATACGCTATTTAAGTTAAAATAGTTTGACTCTGAAATATTAACACTACCTTTTTTTTTTGCTGTGCACAGTGGACAGGTATTCTCCTGCTGTTCTATATTCATCATAGATATTGTTGTCGTTTCAGTGGACGCTTATGCATCATCCCATACACTGCAGCTCCATTACTGTAACTTTGCTGTTCTTGATAAACCTGATCTGCAGTAATATGAAAACTGAAAGAGGAATAACACGGATAAAAAATGAGTATTAAAACACTTTAAATATGTTTAGAAAATAACAAGGATTGATAAGTATAGTTCATTTGTAGTTCTAATGTCCCATTTCCAACCCTCCTCCTTTATCTGGGCTTGGGGACCGGCTGAAGTGACCAAAAACAGACACTCTGGAGGAATTAGTGTGGTTTGGTTATTTGTTTTTAGTTTTTTCTGTCCACTTCTGTCTGTCTGTCTGAGCCTCTAACACGTTACAGTAAAATATAAAAAAATTTAATTTTCAGTCTATTAAGAATCTAAATGGACCAAAAAGAGACAATAGATAAAACTGTCAGTGGGAGTGATTTATTCAGTGCAGTGATTTTAGACATAGTTCAAGATTCACTTATCAAGCACAATACCAACATGATACAGTGCAAAACGAAATTGTTTCATTGACTTGTTGCATAAACACAAGCTATAAAGACACCTTAGCAGCTGAAAATGTCCCAACAGCTACAGAACAATAAGACAAAGCATAAAAAGGCAATGGATTAAAACCACATTATAAATATAACAGGAAATGTTAAACTAATTGCATTAAATAATTACACCTGAGAGGAGGAACTGTTGCCTTATAAAAGATGTGTGTTCAACAGTGATGTGGAAGCGGTTCTGTGAGAACTTTTTCCATCCATCAGTCTCCAAAAGTTACTAAATCTACCATCAGAAGTGCAGGGTTGCCATCTGTGATGTTTATGAAAGTGAACATTTTCTGAAGTCAAACTCTTGAAGAGATGTGTCAATGAACCAGCTTGGTCCTCTGTTCCTCAGCCACAGCCACTCTGAACTACAGAACCAGTCTGAGCAGTGCCCCCAACACCAGCAACCCAGTGACACCTGAGACCGGTAACTGCCATTCTGCTCTGACTCTGACTGAAGGCTTTGGGTTTTTGGTATCATCATCATCATCATCATCACCATCCTCGTTCTGCTCACTGTCCCACTCAGGTCGTCGCACTTCCCTTCCTGCTCCTGGAACAGACAACAGCCACATCGGCATCATGACCATCCTGTACAACAACATTGGGAAGGACCTGTCCAGAGTGTCCATGCCGGTGGCGCTCAATGAGCCGCTGTGTTTACTCCAGAGAGTCAGTGAAGAGCTGGAGTACTCTGAGCTCCTGGACATCGCCAACTGCACTGACGACCCATATGAAAGAATGGTCAGCCTGGTTTCAATACTGTTTAATGCCTGTTTTTTATAGAACTTTTGAGTCAAGACTTTGTGAAAGTTTACCACTGCCCTTAGCATAACAATAGAAGTTTGGCGAGTTTATTTGTATAGAACATTTCATGTACGGGACAATTCAAAGTGCTTTACATAAAACATACAAGCCTCACAATAGAGGCATAAACAGAGTTAAAATATAAAAATCACAAAGAACTAAAATTTTAATTTAAAATGGACATTAAAATCATCAGCAATGACGTGACTTTAAAATTTATTAATAAAAACAAAAACATTGAGCTTAAAAGAAACCGTGCAGATCTAAACATCTGAGTATGAACTCTGTTCCCATGCAGCTGAGAACAGATGGGTTTAACCTGGATTTAATAAACAGTTTCAGCTGAGCTGAGGCTTTCTGGGAGTTTGTTCCAGAAGTCAGATAAAACTAGAGCTGCAGCTATGGATTGTTTTTTTGTAATCAAAACGGATTTTCTATGATGATTATTTGAAAAGGTGGAAAAAAAAGTATAAAAATGTGAAACAAGTCTGAAAATGACAAACATTTTGTCCTTTAATCCAGAAAAAACAAAGTATAAAAGGATACATTTACAAAATCTATATAGAAATGACAACAGTATAAAAGTGTGTATATATAAAATAGATGTAAACAAACCAGTCCAGTGACGTCTACAAACTGAGCGCTGCAGTTTCAACACATTTGGATCCAACGACTTCAGATGGAACCAACGCACAACTGAAAACACACACTTATGTTTAAAGGAGTAAGTGATGGTTCTAGAACCTTTAGACATGTTCTGTCTGTCTGTGTGTTTTCTTCGCTCCATGTTTGTGTTGATCCAGGTGTCATGTGCGTCACAATAAGTGTCCGTGTGTAACACAACAGTGGAACCAATGTTTAAGGAAACAAACACTCAATTCAGGAAAACTGTAATTGAATAATTCCTTTTCTCTAATTTAACTCAGTCGATTAATCGTTTCCGCTCCGGTTTAAACTGTTCATGAAGTTTGAACTTTTTCTTCTGTTTAAGTAAATATGTTCCTAAACTAATTGAACAAATATATTTTTTTAACAGACTGTGAGCTACTGCTGAACTACAGTGGAGTTTTAGCTTTAATTCCAGATTTTCCAGGCTCAGAAGAAATTGAGGTCAAAGTCAGTCCAATTCCTCCTTGAACAGAGCGAGGATGTAAAAACCAGAGCATCAACATGGGTGGTTCTCACAGCTGGGCTTATTCAAGATTCACTTTATGGTCATTCAGGCACGATGCCAACAAGACATGGTGCAGAACCAAAATGTTTAGTTGTATTTGGTTAGCACTCGTGCCTCACAGCAAGAAGGTCCTGGGTTCGATTCCCACACCAGTCACTGGTGGGACCTTTGTGTGGAGTTTGCATGTTCTCCCCGTGTCTGGATTGTGGGAGAAAACCGGAGTACCCGGAGAAAACCCACGCAAAGACATGCACTGATAGGTTAATGGGCTAATCTAAATTACCCATAGGTGTGAATGTGACAGTGATTGTTGGTCTC
>JAQQZY010000028.1:49884-61252 GCA_030068375.1 Ostorhinchus rueppellii | reverse complement strand
TCTTTTCTATATTATGTAGTACTGACAACCTTTTCTGGACCAAGATGGAGGCAAGACGCTGCTGCGACAAAAGCCCCCTCGCCCACTCTAGTGTTTATTTATCTGTGTGGTCAGAGTACCCACACAGACACGGGGTGAACATGCAAACTCCACACAGAAAGGCCCCACCCCCATCGACTGGTGTTAGAATTAAACCCAGGAGCTTCTTGCTGTGAGGCACGAGTGCTATCCACTGCACCACTGCGTTACCCTTGTACTACCTATATGTCGACATGAAAAAGTCAAAATAAATTTAATTAAAAAAAAAAAAACAAATTTAAACTTTAAGTTTAAGTAAAAAAGTTTAATATTAAGTCCAAACACAGCAGAGGTTGTGTTTCTACTTTTTTTTTTCTATTTCTACACTTAAATCACTCTGAATCCTCCCAAATCGTGACCTTTTGCACTTTTATTTATAAAGGAAAAACCCTTCCAGATAACATTTTGGATCATATCATCCAGCCCTGGCTCCAGATCAAATCGCAGATAATGCAGATGACCTGTGTCTAAGAGGGAACATTCAAGCAGAACCTGGGAACATGGGCATGAAAATGAAAACTTACAACACAGTTACTGACAGGTGAGGCACGCAGTATGGTCCAGGCCTACATGTAGAACAGAATATGATGCAATAATGAAACTGATGATGAGCAAGAATTTACTACTGCAAAACCAGCTGAGTATCTGATGAGAGAATACCCTGCATCACTAGTCTTACTAAATTTTGAGAAAAAAAAAACCAGAACAAAACCTACCTGCTAATAAGATGGTGCATTTGATATCAGTGAGCCTGTTTACATGACCAGAAAAATCCCATAACTGGGGGTATTCAGATAATTGTAATGATCAGATCTGACATGCACTTAAGAAATGTGATTATCAGATTTCTTTGGGATTCCATATGTACATAGACTCAAACTTCCTATTACTGTCGTCAGCTCACATTTGACTACATAACTTCCATTTTCTCCGATTTAATCACTTTTACCCATACCCAAATGGAAAAGAACTAAATAAATCAGATTAACCAGTATACATACATGAAGACATCAGAGGAGTGAGGAAAACTCCAGGTGTGTTCATCAGACTTCTCATAATCACATTACTGCTGTTACCTGATAAAACATCAGATTATGGTGTTTACATGAACAGCTGATTAATCTGATAACTCCAGAAATCAGATAATGATCGGAGCATTAGTGTGCATGTAAACAGGTTCAGTGACTTCAAGCACGACTCCCAAGTTTTCCAGCCTTTTTGGAATCTGCCAAGGATCATTACAGTTTCATGCCAACAGTGTAAACACTGCACAGTTTGCTTTACCAGGCAAAATTCTAATCATTAAGAAGGTGAATACATTCAAAAGCAGTTTCAGTTTTATGGTTTGTTTTCCAGCTCTTTTTACCTTGTTAGTGTCTGTTTCGTGGATTAAATGTTTGGCTTCATTGTCTGCATGGTCAACTTCTCCAGGCAAAACCCAGTGAGCCACCTCATCATTATCCAAGTAGCCGTCCTGCAGAACATTTGCATCACATAGGAGTTCAACTGTCAAAAAGCTCAAAGACACAAGTTACAGACCTGAAAAATAAAAGACTGAGAAAGTGAGAGTTCATTCAGGAAGGACAAGATGGATGCACTGCAGGTCCGAACAGAATACAGCTGCCTTTCCAAAACATGGAGGTCACAGGCTTATTTTTATAAAAATGTAATCCATTATTATTATTATTTATATATGGGGGGGGTTTTTTGGGGTTTTTTTTAAGTCTAGACTAAATGAATTTAATTTGCCGTTTCACAGACACACTGGTCATCCTCTCCTGAACATGTTTGATCACGCAGCTTCTTCTGGACCAGCTCTAAATGTAAAGTGTCATGAGATAACTTTTGTTAGGATTTAGTGCCATTAAAAATACAATTTTGTTTGATGCAATTTGATAACATGAAGGAACAGTGAAAGCTACTTGCTTGCCACCGCTCACCCTGGGTAACTCCAGTCCTGTGTGTGAAGGTGAATACAATGACATCTGGCTAGTACCTGTCAAACACCCAACACCAGTTTAGGCTCATTTCCAAACAGAGCAGTGACACCCCTAGTCCCAAAAGTGAGATGAGGGGATCAGGGTCCCCACCTCTGACTGCTGGTGTATCTGACTCCTATGGCCACAGAAGGGCGGTCCTATGGAGCTGTGCTCCACCTATAGGAACAGACTCAACCATCAGGCGCTCACCCCAGGAGCCCCTCCCCTTAGACTGGTTCTGGGGTGGTGCCCCACTACCTCCAACCTGGACTAAGATAATTGGTTCCTTGTTTTATCAGAATAAAAGATCTTCTAAATCACACTGAGGATCCTTGGAGCACTCAGAGCCACAGAGTTTTGTGAAAGACAAACATGACATAATTTCATCCACATATGAGAACTTTATACTTTTATTTCATAAAACTCATGTTAAGAGTTTTAGAAAGATTAGGAGTTCAAAGATTAAGCATGATTCAGATTCTGAACAGTTGTTACCTTATTCATGTCTCTGAACTCTGAGAAATGCTTCCGTTCCGTTTGAAGCCAGTCAGGCTCACTCTCTCCACTTTCTGGTGAGTACATGTCACCTGAGGAGCAGAGGAAACACACACACATTTTAAGGCAAACTATTTCCAGGTATTAAATACGTAGGCAGCAGGAGAGAGAATATCACTTACCGATGTATTCGTCCAGGTCGATCTTACCATCCCCATTCTTATCAATGTCCTGAACAGTTTCCTAAAGGACAAAATGTGGTTTAGCTTTTAGATCTGAAATGTAATCCTTGATTGTCTGATTCATGCATGAAAGTCCCAGTATGTGCCTGTACATACAAACATGCTTGTCATTTGGTTTGGGTGTTTATTAATAATATCTTCAAATCAGTAATGTCTGTACATCTTAAGTCATTCAGTGGATGATATTTTATGAAAATGAACAAATGTAAACGTATTAAATCTACAAATGAGTGGCAGTCAGAGGTAATAGAGGTAATTTTTGGTATGAACTGAAAGATGAGAAGCTTCACTAAAGACACTGGATTTCATTGTAGGGAGTATCAGAATCTTATTTTATCTTGGTTGATCTGGTAAACTGATACAAAAAATATTTTGAGCAGACAATACCTGCACTACAATGTGTTTCATGTAATCAAACTCCTCAGGATGAAGGAAGGCAGTGAACTCCTCACGTGTGGCGACACCATCCTGGTCACGGTCAGCTGCCTTGAAGCGCTGGTCGTCTCGGGCAAGCATGGATTTATAGGTGGCTTTGTCTTCAATGTCATCAAACTCTTCATCTGAAAAATAGAAGATGTTTCTTGGAGTTTTTTAAAGAATCAATGTTAAGCACCCCTGCATTACCTTACTGAATTAAAACTGCCCGTAGAAGATGCATGTTGAAGAAGGTGTAGTAGGAGAAGAATTACCCAGGTAGAAGCCGTAGGTGGTGTTTTTGTACTCTTCCCAGGCGATCTTGTTATCCTGGTTCTTGTCGTAGTCGTTCCAGTGTTTATTCACATTGTCCTCAATGTATCTCCTCTGACGGTGCTTGATCCAGTAGTGCAGCTCAGCATGGTTGATGTACCCATCCTTGTCTGTGTCAATACGGTCCACAATCTTCCTGCGGGGGGTGAGGGGTCGGGGGGTGAGGGGTGGGGGGGGGGGTACAATAGGTTTGAGTACCTTAACATTCAGCTGAAAACTTGATTTGACCTAAACATCCACTGGAAAATGTTTAAGAACTTTTGAACCACTAAACCTATGAATACATATAATGTCTTCAGATGGTGGACTCTGCTTCCCATGATGCTTCTCTGTGGTTCAACACACCTCTGTGAGTTCTACTCTGGGGTAGGATGTCCTGCTCTGGCCTCCAGACCATCAGTCACTGGTACCTGGAAACTGACTTAATACCACTGAGCACTTTTAAATCCAAACTGGGAGTTCTTGAGGATGACTCCATAACTTGCACTAGTTTTTCTTAATCTGCCCATAAATGTTATTTTTATTAAATTTATTATTAAATGAGTCAATTATTTGTCTTTAACTGCATAGTCTTGTAATTGTGTTTTTTATTTGGTGCTGCCTCTTTTGCCCAGGACTCGCATATAAAAGAGGTTCTCAGTGTGATTTTTTTCCTGGTTTCATAGCGTAATGAATAAATAATAATAAATAATTCTGTATGATATGACTCATTGGGATGTTCAGAGACTCTGTAGTGAAAGTGGAATCACCGTCATTTTCTACAATATTGATTCACCAGTAAAACCTGTGGAGTCTGACAAAAGACAGTGGACAGTGTTGTGTTCAGTTATTGATATCTTTGCTGAAAGACACTTTTTCTTTGTTTCTGATATAACATTTAACTTTAATCTGAGCTTTAATGGACATCTACATGATCACTAAATAAAATATAAGAAAAAAAAACTGATCTTCACAGAAAAAAAACTAAATACAAAATGCAAAAGATGATTTTATAATAAATAATAATAAATCATGCAAGAAAGGTTAACTAGAGAGTAAAGTTATTTTGGGAACGGCCACAAAAGTAGCACTGGGTCTGAAAGGGTTAATTATACCCCAGTGCAAACGGGACTTTTGATGGTTGAAGGTGTAACTTAAGAAATCAACTGCTCTCACTATGCCTCTGTTAGTCACCCATATTTCTTACCTCCTTAACCCTTTCATGCATACTGGTCACTACAGTGGACAGTTATTCTCCAGCTGTTCTCTTGTATATTCATGGTTTTTATTGTTTTAGTTCCATATCAACCAACACAGTGGACACTTATCCACCATCCCATAATACACTGATGTTCATACCATTACTGTAACTTTGCTGTTCTAGATAAACCTGAACTGCAGTGACATGTTTGAGTGGAAATCAATTGCTTGTTATTGTTATTAGACTGTAATTACAGTTTATTTTAAATAAAAAGTTGAGGTTTTTTTTTTTTGCATATTATCTCCATAAAGTGTGTAACAAATAACTAGAATTAGAGTATGTTAAAATGTGACAAAACATCAGATTAGCAATATTTAGCAAATCATTTAATATTTTTCACACATTTTACTACTAAATACATGTTTGTTTGCTTCACAAATTAAAGGCATGGTGTTCAGCTGTGTGGACATTTTTGAAACTTCTTGAAAAATAGGTTCATAAAAAAAAAAAAAAGTTATCGCATTGTTTTTTTGTATGCCTAAAAAAGAATAGAAAGACTCTTGATTAAGGTTGTTATAATTCATGCATGAAAGGGTTGATTAATAAATGAATTAAAGCATACAGATAAATCTCTTACAAGAAGCATCATCATTTCTCCTGATGGTGACCAAGGCCATTTAGAAAGTTCAGCATCATAACCCTGGAGCACATGCCAGATCAGTAAAACTTACGCCAGTCTGTCTTTGCTCTCCTCAGGGGTCAGCTGGTCAAAGGTCTTGGCCTCCTCCTTGCCAAGAAAAGCCTCATGGTCATACTGAAAACCATGACTGTCATCATGGACATGGTCACTCAGATCAGCATGGTGATGGACGCGCTTCTCTTGAGCAGGAACAGCAAAAGCAACAGCAACCAGAACCCAGAAGGAACCCAGCAGTTTCAGGGGTATCATCTTGTCTGAAGGTTGGGGGGGTCCAAAAGGTGTGAGAAGAGTTTAGATGTGTTTACTGAGAAAAATAAAGTACAGGTTAAAGAAAAGAAAAAACTGGTATTGATCAGCTCAATGGTAAGTGGAACATGAGGATAAAAATGAGGTTATGATCTGGTCCAGTTCACCCAACAGTCCTGTTCTAAACTGAATCAACTAAAAGGAATTACATTTTTAATCTTATTCAACTTCATCAACCACATCATCAACAGTTCAACTAACACCAACTAAATAATCATCATCTAAATAATTTATTAGTGAAGCAGAACTCTATGTGGTGAGTTTAAATCTCACACTTCAAAGGCATCTCTGACCCATTTCATTATAATCTACATGAATCCTATTTTACAAACATATCTATTAGTTTTACTTTATATGCATGTTCATCACATAAACTACAAACACAATAAGTACCAGGAAATACTATAAATCCGCGAAGGGTTAATAAAACATGTACATTGCTAGATAAAGATAAACTTACCGGTTTAGGATAACTTTATTATTTCCCACCCTGTGAACAGACCGAAGGAACAGTCCGCGTTGGCATTCTGTCACTTTAAATAACATCCTGAAGGAGGCGGGCTCTGCAGTGAAGGCAACCAATCACTGACAAACAGCACGATAATGTAGCCAATGAAAAATAAGACATGAAGCCCACCTTTTTGTATCACATTCTTATTGGTTGTTAACCGCCACGTTGTCACGCAAAAGGCACGGTTTGCTGGAGGGTCTCCATCAATCTGTGAGTGTTTCTCCCGGTGATGAACCGAATAATGACTGCCCGTGAGAAAGTAGCAGCTGTGGGCGCGCGCTCTTAGCCTTCTACGGCTGTTGTACGTGTCCAATACAGACTATAGTTCCCATTTCCATAACACAAAGTCTGATTTATTGTGTGATAGGGGGGAAAAAACTACGAGTATTTATAGTGTTAAAAAAAACCAATTAGACAACTTTAACTCATTCAGAACTCTGCTGTTTCGTCCTCACGAAAGAACCAGACCATGAGTCCAGCTCTGAGGTCCAAACACTGGCTCCTGTCCGTCAGAGGATAGACTTTAAAGTTCTGTTGTTGGTCTGTAAAGCTCCGAATGGTTTATCATCAGTGACCTCCTGATCCAGTGTGACCCTACTAGACCCCCTCAGGTCATCTGGGAACTGACACCAGACCAGATCCAGAGTCAGAACCAGACACAGATGCTTCTATTCTCCACATGTCTGGAACAAACTCCCAGAAAGCCTCAGATCAGCTGAAACACTCAGTTTATTCAAATCCGAGTTAAAGACTGACAGGTTTTCAACTGAATTTAAATAGAGTTCAGATCCAGAAGTTCACATCTGCACTGTTTAAGCTGAAAGTTATGGTTTTTTTCTTTTCATGCCTGTACTTTTTATTGCTTCCTTCCTCCACACCCTGCTGTAATGCCTTTAATGTTTTATGTAAAGCCCTTTGAAGGATCTTGTACATGAAATGTGCTGTAGAAATAAGCTTGCCTTGCTTTGCTTTAGGAACAAACTGCAAACAAATGTGAACTGATTTGGTGCACCCCCACTGAGGTGTATGACATACCATCTGTATGAAAAAAATGTCATTCTGGTAAAGGCTGCACAATTTTATGGATGGACAATCAAAGAATGACTTTATTCTGAAGACGGCAAAATGTTTAAAGGTAATTGTTAATTGTTATATTCATTGTTATATTGTAGCTGAAAAGCCACGGGAAACCAGTGGAGTCTGCACACCCCTGGTCTGGGTCAAACTGTCAGAATGTGAAAATGCATATGAATTTATGCCAGTTCTTCTTGTCTTTTGCTATCTATTTTGCTATAGAACAATTGTTCTTTTTTTATTTAGTTTTTTTGTTTGTTTATTTTGTTTCATTATTATTATTCACCTGTATTTTGTATTGTTTGTGTCTGAAAAAAACTAAACTATCTTCTATTGGTGTTCCCCTTAACTCACCGCAGTGCTGCACGGCCCTCTCTGGCTCTTAATACGAACATCTAATAATGACAGCTTAGTTTCCAGGGAGGGCTGGTGACAATCACACACTAAACATTCAAATATTTGGCTGTAAGAATAAAATATGCATCAGTCTCATAAAAAGTTGCCACCCTGTTTGTGGTGGCAAATTATGAGAATAAATGCAGACAAAAAAAAGGAAAAGATCTGTTGAAATATCCTCCTACCGATACTGTATAGCCCCCACATCACTTTTTGGTAGCAAACAGTCTGCTGCAGCGGGACTGTTTAAAAAAAGTTGTTCAGGTAGTCTGAGAAGTTTCCGCATCTAGCAACTGAAATGTTAAATTGGCATAAATGATGATAGAGAAATGACTTAAGTAAGGGAAATATGGAAAACTTATGTAATGAAATCTTTCATATTCAATACATAAAACTCTGGTACAGTGCACAAAAATTTCCCATGGTTTATTAATCACACAACATAGGACAGAGTCATTTATAGACAACAACAGAGATATCTAAAATAAAGTCAGTAATCATCAACTTCAGATTACCAATGCAATTGGTAAATGTCAAAAAGGTTCAAAGAAGGTCATCCCATCAAGGATATTAAGATCTCTTTGTAATACAGACTGACAACAAGGAAACAGGCACCGTTATCATCATCATCATTGTCATATTATTTAACGACTCCATCTACACTTTTCTTCTGAGGAGTTCATTAAAGTATTTGTTACGACTAAGAAATTCATATAAGACAAATTGACAGTGCATTACTATCAAGAACAAATACTCTACATTAAAGTTACTGGATATCATTTCTGCAATAAGAATGAAAAATATGTTAACATTTTCATGATTTATTCATATTAGATTTTTAGCAAATAAACAAGAAATGATTGTGGTAGCACTTGAAATGAACTGTTACACATTCCTAACAGTAGCTCAGGAACATTCCGACACTGACGTAGTTCTGAAACATTCTACAGAAACAGCACATCAAGTTGCAGGGAAATAAGACAAGAAAACTCCTGGTGTAAAACTGAGCTGTACAAGATTTCACATACATGCTTGTACCACCATGGTTGGCAAGTGTTTACAGACCCGTACCTGAAGCCAATCATCTACAGTTTGGGAACATATGTGATTCTGACTGGCTATTAGATAGCTGCTACTGTAGTAAGGAGAAGAGGAGCAGTTAACAGGTTGAATCAAGAAAGGAGGAAAAGCATCTTCATTTAAAGCAGGGCTGATGAACCTCTTCCCATGTTTAATTAACTGAATCTTTTTGTCTTTTCAGTCATAAATGTGACGGGTCCAATATTGAATCATAACCATGTACAATAAGACAAGGACTTTGTAAAGACTTCAAAGAGGTCATTTTCATTTTAGAAGAGGCAAAGCTAAACAAACAACAACAAAAAAAAGGACATTTCAGAAACATGCAGGCACTAAATCTATATTTTCATGGTCCATTTAAGATTCACATTTTTCTGGGTTACAACATATTATAAGACGTACTGAGGGCAACATAAGAATGATTACAAGAACATTTTTAATGGACATGGACTGAACTGACATCCAGGCTGGGACCCTCCGATTTATTGCATGTTCACACAGTCATCTTTGACTAAAGTCCTGGCTTTTTTCTGGCTTCTGACTCACAGTCCCACAGTCAGATGGTGGGACTGTATATGAACACTAAAATTAAGTGTCCAAAAGACACCTATAAAGGGTACCATTACCAATATTATTTAGAATCTAGGCTGTTAAGGCTCTTTCTTTTGTGCATTTACTAGTGGTTAAAAGGAACCAAGTCTCTGAACCCTGTGATTTTCAGACATTTATAAAACTAATTAAATAATAAAAAATTTTATGTTGTGTGCATCAGCAGCAAATAATGGTTGGAAAACCAAGGAATACAGAGCTTTGTAAATAAGACTTTAATGTGTATAACTAGAGTTATAGAAACAGTAAAACAAATATTAGGTTAATTTAATAGCACAGATGTTTAGGGAGACGTAGAAAATTAAATAAAAAAATAAATTAAATATTTACTTATTCTAGAAACCACCCAATAGCTTTTGATACAAAACATTGAACTGTACATTAGAACATTAACATAGAATTCTTGATGTAAATATTGCAAAACACCAAATTAAATGCACAACATATTCATCTCAACATGATACTGCAGGTATTTCTACATACAGTTTCTAGTAAATGACTAGAAGACGAATTAAGCAGCATGAGGTGACGATTAATACAATTAGGAGTGGCAGGACATTTTGGAATGGAAATTATTGTCACTAAACTATTTATTAGTGGAATTTCATTATATATAACTGCAGTTTGTAAGGAAATGACCCAGATCATCTGCCCTGTTGACCATTTTTGCGTGGTTTGTGTTTCAACATGCTATATTCTGATTAGTAAAATGCATTTTAGTTTGCAGCAGAAAGACGGAAAAAAATGTATGTGAATAATGTTTTGGCTGGTAAAATTTTTTTGCTGATCTAAAAAAGGTTCACTGGCAGGATAAAAGTTCAAAATATTGATGTGAAAAGCACAAAAAAGAAAACATGTCTGATTTTAGAACACAAGTGGCTGACTTGTTTCTCCACTACAAACTAGTGTGCTTTAGGTGTTCATGTGTTCGTTTATTACTGATACTGGCAGTTTGAAGGAGTCACACACATGGTTCCAGATTTTACAACAGTGTGTGAGATCTGATGTTAGTCTGTTGACTCAATACTCTGCATACAAGAACATGACTCCAGAGAAAAAAACATCATTTCAGATTTTAAAATTCATTGTGATTTGTGGCTAAGAAGAAGATTTGCAAACATTCATGGTTATATGGGATACTGTTTCTGTATAATTACCCGATTTAACAAAACAACCGCTGTGACCGTCCCTGTCCAGTCTGGATTAACATGGTTTTGAGATCTTGTCAGCTTATTCCTCCTGAGTCGGGGTTTATTTGTGCTGAGCCAACACATCACTGAAGATGTTGAGGAAGAGGTGAACGTGGTACTCCTTGAACACCAGTGCTGGACGGAAACGGATCGATCGTTCGCCACAGCCTCCCAGAACAACACCTGTTCATAACAAACACAATTTTAAGAACATATCTAATGTGTGGCCCATAGTGTCTGCCCATTTCCACTGTTAACCTCAAAGTAATGAAAATCATGAAAACATCTCAGAATCAATTGTTAGTTTTGTCAGGAAGGGCTGGACAAACCACCATATGAAGGACCACATTGAGCTGCTCACACTGACACTAAAATGGTTGTTGTTGTTGCTTATATTATTTATTGCATTATCATCTACTTCTTGAACCGCAATTTGATGCCTGTTAAACTGAAATGCCCACTGTAGGATAAATACTTATCTATATCAGGGCAGTAGTGACTTCTGATTTCTTCAAATCAACTTATTTGTCAATAAAGTCAGTCGAGTCGACTTGTCATGTGATGACATCATCACATTGACAATGAGGGAACACCACAGACACACAGATGTTCAACAATGAACAACTAGAACTAATGTTCACTGGAACATTAACAATTGTTATGACCCTGGGTCATAATTTGTTTATTCATGTGCATTTCTGTATAGTGTGTTTTCCCCCAATCCTGTAGGGGTGCTGTGTGTGTGTGTGTGTGTGTGTGTGTGTGTGTGTGTGTGTGTGTG
>JAQQZY010000028.1:5595-15759 GCA_030068375.1 Ostorhinchus rueppellii | reverse complement strand
TCGTGCAGAAAATCGTGATTTCAATTTTTATCAAGAAAATCGTGATTCACATTTTTTCCTGAATCGTGCAGCCCTAGTTCGTAGGTGTAAACATTTTTCTGGGGGGGGCACGAAGGTTTCGCACCGTCGACCAGGGGATAAAGAGGTGATCTCACGCTGGTGACGGGGGGGGGGGCCTACTGGTACCCTGGCGCAGTACTGTCATTCCATTGTCTGGGGAGAACCCTGTGCAATTTTATTTTACTTTTTCACCGTAAAACACTGTGGGAAAAATGACATTATTATGTTACTGTGTTACTGATCTGGCCCACTTCAGATCATATTTAACTGAATGTGACCCCTGAACTATAATGAGTTAGACACCTCTGATTTAGATGAAGGTAAAATATATCACAGCTCATCACTGTACATTAAATGAAGCGTTACTACAAACACAAATCACACTGTCCACACAGCGAAGGTCAGCTCAGGTTTTTTCTCAGTGAAAACAATGTAAAACCATGTCACTACCAGTGTGGCTCACATCATAATCCCCACATCTATTAACGTAACTGGGGTGTGATTCTCTGTCATTTTCATGATTCCATGGTGCCTTGGTAAGAGACTGGTAGCCGACTAACCAAAAAAAAAAAAAAAGAAAAAGCAAATAGATGTTGTCTTTTTATATCTCACATTTATTTGGAGTTTCAAATGCATAGTAGCCGTCGGAAAAGATAAAAAATACACTGTCAGCCAAAGTAATGTACACACACACACACACACACATCAGGAACAGAAAATCTTGCATAAATAAATATTTCAACACCAAATTTATTCAGACGTCACCAGATTAATCCCAGTTCCATTTGGCGTCTACAGTTCCACAGGTGCTCACAGTGGTGTCCACTGGCTTCTACACATTTATACGGACAGACAACTACTGCTGCGGGAACGTTGGACCACCAGTGGAGTGGGCTTCCTGCGATACACAACATCCTTTATGGTCCTCCACGGGTAAAAGTCTGCAGGTGTTCAATCAGGAGAACATGCGGGGAACTCCACCACACCTCTTCGTCCTAGCTAGTGTCCTTGCAAATTATCACCCAGATAAGCTCGCACGTGTCGGTGGTGATGTGGCGGTACACTGTCTGGTTGAAAGAAACATTGATCATTTCGAAAACCACTACACTGGTGGACCTTAGACAAGAAACTGAAAATGCATGTGCAGCAATCCCACAGGACACTTTGACCAACGTTCCCGCAGCAGTAGTTGGACGTGCACATAAAGGTGTGGAAGCCAATGGACAGCACTTTACTACATTTGGTATTGAAACATTTATGCAACTCTTTCTTTTCCTGGTGTGTGTATGAGTTATTTTGGCTGACTGTAAATATTAAAACTTCAGAAAAATCAAAGCAGTGTCCATACAGGAGCTCCCAGATTGGTATCGGGTGCTGAGCTGCCATTTTTAGAAGATCGGATCTAGGGCTGTTAGAAAATATCGGTTCTGCAATATATCGCGATATTTCATTTCCCAATACTGTATTGATATAATTAGGTATTTATTGAAATGCAGATATAGCAGAAACTCATTTTTGTTTTTTTTATTGTTTATACTTTATTTATTATTATTTAACACAGTTTTAATAAATACTGGTTATTTGAATCATCCTAAAAGCACTTTACTGTTCCTCTGTTGGGATCGCACCAAAATAATGTTATGAACCAATAGAATATGAACATTTGAGCAGGATCTGAAACGCTATTGACTGTAAAATATAATTTAAGTTTTAACACAGGAACATTTTGTGATGTAGCATCAGATCCTGTTGTGATCAAATGAAAATGTGTTTAGCATTTGTGCAGATTTCAGGTGCAATTCAATTCTTCAAGGAAATAATCACTTTAAAAATTAAAGCTGCAAGCAGCATTGGGCGGGACCTCGCACGCTGGCCATGTCCGTCCTCCCATGTCACCAACCGTTACCCATGACGCTTCACCCCTATGTTTATATCCAAAATCGCGGCTGTTCTGAGACATGACTCTTAGTGACAAAAGAGCAAGAACATAAATTGCAATTTTTCAAAAAACGTACATTGTATCGGAAAAATTTTGGAACGACACAACTCTGAACGGTCTAAGCTGGAATTCTGAACTTTTGTGTCATATTCATCGTTTTATCTGAAACCCAAATGTCTCCAGTATGAAACAAAAACAAAGGAACTGAACTGGCTGTTGCAATACTTTTGGAGGTGACTGTATGTAAATGCACTATTAACTATAATAATAATAATAATAATAATAATAATAATAATAATAATAATAATAATAATAATAATAATAATATTTGTTCACACTCATGTGTAAATGCACTATTAAATTTAAACTTAGCATGTTTTGGACATTTGAGTAAAGTGGATAAAATTATGTTCATTTGAGTCCCCGCAGAACTAATTTAAGTACTTTTACCCCAAAATGTGATTTTAGTCAATTGTAACGTGTAATGTACATACATGCATTAAACATTGAGATCACTTATTTAGTTTTTAATGCAGAGCTTATTGAACATAAAATGTGTCACTGCTTGATCTGGCACAGTAGTTGATTACCCAAATAGTTACCAATTAAGTTAACAGCTGACACTAGCAGATTAGGTAATTAGTCATTCCAGCTCTGGCGTCCTTGTGTAGGAAACACAGACTGTGCTGGTTTCACCTGGACAACATAGTGTAATCCAGCCCAGCAGCACTGCAATAAGCCCAGTTTAAAACCCGTCTAATGGCCCAGTGCTGCTGTGGGTGGGATGAGTCACATCTAAGGTGGTGTTTCGAATGTTCTGTCGTGCTCTTGTTGTCTCACAGTGATCATTAGAAACATCTTCACATGTATTTGATGACGTCAGTGCAGAAAAAAAACAGCCTAGGCTTCAATTAAGAGGTTAAAAAAAAACTCTCGTCTCTTAATAACACAACACACGAAGTCCTGTTCCAGTATGTCACCATCCTCTAACTCTCACAGGAAGTCAGTGTCACAGCAGCATCAGGCTGGGTGCCACGGTAACGGTGTCAGGGCCTAGATAATGGGATAAAACGCTGTGGGTGTGTGTGCGTCTTTGTGTGTGCTTAGGTACAGAGCTAACTAGCTGTGACAGACTAACCTGCTGGCCAACTACTCCATTAGCCTGATGACAGGAACACAAGCACCAAAAGCCGACGTGTGAAAAGGGAAACGACCAGCTTCCACTCAGGTCACATGACTCTCCTGCACGGGCAGAAGTTGCTCATGCTGCCAAAGCGCCAACACATACAAATCCATGGCTCTTCTTTCGCTCATATTCCATCTCTTCTCTCTTTGCCGCCTCCTCCTCCTCTTCACACCATCATTTCCTAAAATACCTGGCCCCTCCCATTTTGGAGAGGAGCAGGAAGTGCTGCCTAGCAACCAGGGAGCTTGCTGCCGTGGTAACAGCTCACCTGAACACCTCTTCCCTAAACAAACAGCAGGTGTGAGCAAATGTGAGACAGAGAACAGGAATCCAAGACCAAGTGGCTGTTCCAGTGTTTGTTTATAGCTGTGATTTCTCACACACACAAACACACACAAACATAGTCAACTGTAACGGCTCAGTGTGGATCACCCATTTCCCTCTATGCTTTGTCCAGAAGACTCAAGGACAAAGGAAACAAGCACCTCCCCACAGTGGGTGTCCTTGTAAAGGTGGATACAGCATCGCATATTAAAGATCACCATTTTAAAAAAACACATCACTATGCAGTCTCCACCCACCCATCCATCAGGTTCAAACCCTTTCAGATCCTTGTTCCTTTTGCATCCAACCATATACACACACATCTACATACTCTGGTTCACTGGACCGACTGGTCAAACAACATAAGGTACTGCACACTTTTAATCCCCCTCAGTCAAATACAATGTAAGACTGTGTTGAAAGTTACTGCCTTATCATTTACATTAGATTGTCTTTGTGTAAAACTTATTACAAACATATTTATACTTGAAAGCACTCAGATATTAGAACTACACAAGGCTATTTGACCTTGAAACAGTAGGTCAAGGTCACCAGTTTTCAATATTCGTCTGCTCCATGACAAGATACGTCCACAGTACAAATCTGGTGCAGAAATCTCAATGCATTCTTCAGATAATGAGACTGTGTCGTTGAATAGACAGACAGATGACAAAACTATTACAATAAAAACAGGAGAGAACAGGCTAATTCTGTAACAGTCTAATGGGGTGGACGGAAGTCTACGTTCACACACACTGTTCAGGCCAATTCTTTCCTTTACCAACAAAAGAACAAAAACAATTTGCTTTAATAATTCCTTATAATTAAAATGATTATAATTTTACTGATGGCAGTGATGAGTATACAGAAGTAGACTAGAGGAAAAAGATGAAAATAATGCTTATTTAGAACCACATTGTCATAAAGTAAAATGTTGAAGTTCAACATATTGTAGCCTTTACACGTAAAATGAACACAACCGAGTAGAGCAGAACAGAATAGCCAATATTGCTATGACAGTATGACATGAGATAAATGACCAAATTGGTTTCATCATTTACCATCAAACTGAACCTGGTTAATCAGAGTGAATCTGACAGCTGAACCATCATTTCATTGGTCCAATGTTTGAATATGTTTGTGAATTATGTGATGTTGCATTACAGGCACTCTTCTTCAAAGTGTTAATCATGCTCGTTCATATCATGTTGACAACAAAAATGTGATTTATCTGTGACCTATGGAGGTAGAGGATGCCCAAATCCACAAATACACACAGCATAAGTACAGGAACCCTGAATCACAGAACATGGTACCAAATAAAAGGAATAATCAACTAAAAGTGTCATTTGTACAAACAAAATGGTGTCAAAATCACAACATGACCAAGTGCACATATGAATAAAATGTTTTGCACCTGAAGGACCATATATTGCTACATGTGTTTTGTAGTTCTATTGAGGTGTGGTACGTTATAGGTGGTGATTAACCTCTGAATAAAGTACTTCTATGGAAACAACCATTGTCTACTGGCTCCAGGAGATATCTGGGTTTCCTAAGAATTCATAGAAATGTCATATAACTAGCTTGAATATAAAGTAAATCCATGAGCAGAAATAATGAGAATGACAGAGCAGGTGGACCCTGGACTACCTCACATTCTCTTATGTCACAAAAACATTTTCCCATAAAAGAAATGACTGCTTCATATCTTATATGCAATTAATTGGAATGTTGGGGGCTGCCTGTTGAATGATGCAATAGGCATATTCTATTGATATTTTCAAGACACAATTTATCAAATGTTTACAATTACCTGATGAATGAATAATGGAAATAATGATAAGGTGGTCCTATAATAGCCTGGCAAGCCAGACTATCCATGAACGGTATAGTATGGAATTGGACCATCAACAGAGCTGAAGCCTGTGGGTGAATTCAACCGCTGTTGTTCAAACTATTCCTGCACATAATAGGCCAGTTCTGTGACCAATCAGAGACACCGACGGTGTGATGTATTCAGAGCTACAGGCAGAGCCAGCTGGTATATTAGACTTTTACCGTAGGCAAAACAGCAAATCCATCCTTCTTTAAACCAATGACTTGAGTGCTTCTTTCTGCTCAACTTTCAAAGAAAAGCCCAAGTCGAACTCTTCCAAAATCGACGACAAAAGCCAATTCAAACAAGCGCGGTTCGTTAGCCACATCCATCTTCGCTGCTCTCTATGGTTATTCTGCTATCTCGCCCTCGCACAGCCCTGTCGTCATCGTTAAAAGCCCACCCCAATGACTCGCTACACATACAGAGCATTTTGATTGGTTCGACATACTTTGTGTCGGACCAATGATGGGCTCCTACCGTGGGATGCTAGACCACAAACTCAGCAAGAATATTTTCTGCCGCTATGTGGTCTAGATTTGTAGGCTAGTCCCATAATTCTGTCTGAAGGGAACTTTGGTAATGTGCATTATAGACACACTCTGAATGCTACTCTATGACATATTTTACTGTCCAACTAAGAAGAAACATTTCCAATCCAAAGGCAGCTCTACTGGAATTTGAAAAACCAACATTTATAATATGTCCAAAAGTGCAACAGAAATCCTTGAACATCCAAGGCTATGGAGATGATACAACTATAGAGAAAGAGTCTGTTTAATTGCTTGTTTAAGAAAAATTCCTTAGAGGTAAGCCAGCACCAACATAGTGGAGAACTGCATATGTAATGCATTCATATGTCAGGCTCTAATGCATGTTTAGATTGAACAAGGTCTGCCACATTATTTATCTGCTCACACTATCGTTAACAGATGCTGATTTCATTTCCATATATGCCAATGAAGTTCTTAGCTAACAGCAGCTGTATAATGCCACTCTTTGGTTTTCTGCCAACTGTGTGTAATGACCTCCAATAAATGTCTTTATAATGGACATTAACATAACAGGAAACTACTATTTATAGTCAGTGTTAGAGTTTAAAGGTGAGGAGATACTTGATAATTTGTGGTAGTAGCCGTTCCTTATTGATGTCCAGGTCCAGGTACATGTTCTCTATCTATCCACCAATGGAGGACCTTCATTCCTTGCAGCCTCTGTTAGCTCTAGAGGCTTCTGCTGACCAACTGTGACTGTCATCTGCTACCTGGTTAGTTTAAGGCGGTTTGTGCTGCTTGTATATAACAGATAGTAGACGGTGGTGGTTAGTGGTGTTTGGAAGGAGACAGCGGCTATACAGAGATGCTATTTAGCATTTGTCTACTCAGGTGTTATGCTTATGTTGGGTGGTGACCTGTACCTGTACCTGTATTTTTTATCTGTACTTTTATCTGTACTTGTACTTGTATGAATGAATGAATAATGGATCAATAATGTAAAGCACTCTGGGTGGCTTGAAAAGTGCTATAAAAATGTAATCCATTATTATTATTATTATTATTATTATTATTATCATCATCTGTACCTGTATTTTTATCTGTGCGTGTATACTTTTACCTGTACTTTTATCTGTACTTGTACTTTTATCTGTACTTGTATTTTATTTGTATCTGTAACTGTCTGGTCACTGTTTGAAAGTTAACTGCTATATTAGCTGCAGTGCTAGCTGCTGTGTTAGCTGCAGTGCTAGCCGCTATGCTAGTTGTTGTGTTAGCTGTAGAGAAGTGTTGGCAGTGGTTTAACGAGAATAACATTTCACTTCCCAGGTAACCACCACTCTTTCAGAGACCTGGGAGTATGTGGCGGGATGTGTAGTCGACCAGGACGCTCTCTCGCTCATGCATGCACATATTCTCCCCATAAAGCCCCCAGTACCGTGGATGTCGGCGGGTCCTCCTGGAACGTCTATCGGCGCAGAGGTCGCTTCCTCCCGGCTGTGGTTTCCGCCGAAGCTCGGTCCGTCCCCCCGCGAAGCTTCCCCTGGAGCTTTTCTTCTACATTGAAAACGGCAAATTTGACGAAGCACGTCGCGTTTCACCTCCTACCGTTTCACCTCGTCCATATTTACAGTGTGTGTGTGTCTCTCTCTCTCTCTCTCTCTCTCTCTCACCCACCACCAACAACAACATTATTGACGTCCTCCTCCTACCACGTGACCAGTCTACTGGGCCTAAAAATAGACTCAATAGAAGCCAATGGAGGCAGACAGACAGGGTACAGACAGACAGGCAGACACACGCTCCTATTTTTACTGGTTTTCTCATGTTTTCTGAAACATATGGTGCCTTATTAGATCAACTGCAGTACAGTTTTCAGTTTTACTGTCATGTCTAAAGTTATGTAGGTTACGTCACCTGCTGTTCTAGTGTGGTAGTTTCCTAACATTAACCCGAGGAGTTGGAGTAATCCTTCATGTTCAATTTGGAAAAGTTATGATGTCTTCAAATGTTAAAATGTTTCTTACTGTTATTCAAACTCAAACACTTCTTTACATAACTCACTGTCTGTATCAATAAATAACTGACAGGTTAATCATTTTTAAAGTGTTTGGTGCACTGATCATTTATCCTTATTTTTTTAATTAATTTTTTTTAATCAGTCTTTGATAAATGTAGCAAGAGTTAAATAAGAACAATATGATACTATAATGAATTTTATTCATTAAAATGTGTCCTCTTGAAAATGGAATTGAATAATGTTCCTTTGTCCAGTCATGTATTTTCTATAACAATGAAAAATATTTATACCTTTACAAGTATGTGTGCAATCTTGTGAATCTTAACCCTGAATGTAAAAGTATTCAATCAATTTTTATAAATGGCCAATGTGACATATGTTTTGTTTAATGTGAATTAAAAAACTAATGTTTTCATGAGAAATACTATTTAAAAGTTTTATCCCAACTAAATTTGTAATTTAATCCATTTCTTTTATGCGTTTTAAAAATGTCTTGGGACTGAACATCCAGGGTTAACCATGTTGCATCTGTCATTTGTCTTAGAACTCATACAACACACGTCCAGAAAACCACTACATTCATTATAAATTTGATAATATTTATCCTGTCTTTATTTTTAGTATGATATTGGTCAGTTGTTTCTTTTTTTTGGGGGGGGGGGGCACTAAGCCTCTATGTGCACAACTGATTATGTGTCTTGGTGGTCTTGGTCTCAAAAATTCAAATAGGTGCAATGTAAACACTAAGGCTTGGAACACCTAGTCCTTTCAACAAATCTTAAATTCTGGAACGAACCAGTGACCACTGTGAAAAGGGCAGCTGACAATTGGGGAAAGACCAAATGACAGCCAGGAAAGTCTGCTGACAGGAGAGAAGAGACGGCACTGGGGCTGGTACGGGTTAGCGACCCACACCAGAGGGATTTCAGCACTAGTGAGCGTTTCTGGATCCACCCACTGTTCCTATGAAAACTACAAGGAGGAAAATGCCCCCAGAGTCTGCAAGAGCAGTTGCGGAAGATGGCTCACCACAGATGGATTGCACAGCAACGGAACAAGGAATGGAAAAGTCTAACCAAACAATCAACACCGCAACTGACAAACCATCGCTGGCGGGCAAAAGCTGCAGAGCTGCATTTGCGGCTGGTCTAAAGTAACATCAGAAAACTGCTTTAAGATCCACCAAGTCAAAAGGAAGTGCCTTGGTGAGCTGAGCAAGGGGCCTCATACTGACCAATACTTTTTAAGAAACCAAAATCAGTCCAGAGACATGGGAAACCCCCACAGCCCTCTGGACATCAGCACCCCAGTCAAAGCTCATCATTGCATAGACCCACCAGCAGACGCCAACACAGAATCCAACCAGCCACAGCTAACCGCAAACACCACCCTGGAGCGCATGGAGAAACTGAGGAAGGCCACACAGAGGGAAAGAGCAGGCATTGAGGACCTGCAGGCTGACATAAAGTGACAGTTGACTGAACTCTGAAGAGCAGAACACCTCAGATGAAAATGCAAGAGCAAAGAACAAGGAAGGAGTTGCTTTTACAGCAACCCTTACAGCATTCTCAAAGGTCTTTTCACCAGCGAGAAGAGTGGGACACTCAATATGGCATGACAAAGTCTGGAAGAACACCTTAGCAACACTCCAGTGATCGGAAGCACAAGCTAGTCACCATCCTGATTCACCCACTTGAGCAGAGATGGACATGAGACAACCCGCATGGAGCAAGGCGGACAGGACTGTAAAACATGCAAGATCAGCATCAGCTCCTGGGCCCAACAGTATCCCATACAAGCTCCTAGAGTCCTAAAATACCTCTGGAATCTGATGAAGATGGCATGGCAGAAAACAGTGATTCCTAAGCCATGGCACAGAGTGGGAGGTATCCTGATCCCTAAAGATAAAAACTCCTCATCCATCACACACTGGACAGACAGCGGAACGCCTTCACAAAAAGACTGTTGCAGCATCACTGTCAGACAGACAGATTCAGGACATTTTTCCTGTCACATTTCATTTCACTCTACAGTAACTCACCTCTGTCTGATGTCTCTGGTCATAAATTTATTGGAACTTAAATGTCATTTTGCACTTTCTCATTCTGAATATTATACCTTGTTAGCACCTTAAAGTTCTATTTTAACACATTACAGTTATTATCCAGGTCAGACCCAGATGTTTTATACTTCTAGTTTATCATGTATAGAATAGAATAGAATAGAATAGAATAGAATAGAATAGAATAGAATAGAATAGAA
>JAQQZY010000027.1:36875616-36890747 GCA_030068375.1 Ostorhinchus rueppellii | reverse complement strand
AACACCCTATATAGATATATATATATATATATATATATATATATATATATTTATTTATTTATTTATTTATTTATTTTAATTTCTCCTATCTGTAATGGTGCTCCATGGTTTGATGGTTTATAACATGGAGATAGTTACAGATATTAATATAGTTACTTGATATGATAACCTACTCTTGTTCTTGTTTCTTGATAGAACTTTAGCAGACGTACAGAGACACTGGAACAGTTTTCGTCCATATTTGTCCTATCCAACACTAAATCCATTCATAAAGCCTGTATTTCCTGTCGAAGTGTCTGCTTGTGGATGCAGGATTCCAGCTCCTGTTGTTGCCGCTCTTTGGTCTGAACTGGGTTTTTCCACAGGTATCTGTAGTCGTGTGTGGATTTTTCTACTTCTTCTTAGATCTGAACATGAATCCTGAGAGACACATGAGACGTTAATGCACACATAGACATGGAGCTGGAATTATACATGTCTGTGTTTCTGCACAAACGTCCCAGATGTTCCTCCACTCTGCTCTCCACTCCCTCCGCTGTCTCTTTCAGCCTTTCTTACCCACAATCCCCAGCGTCTGTGCTTCTTCTTCTCCTCCTCCTCCTCCTCCTCCTCCTCCCATCGCTCCTTTCATGGACGCCGCCGTTCGGAGTGAGGAGGCTCATTGCCATGCCTGGAAGCAGGTGCGAGGTCCGGGGAGAGGAGTTTGGAAAGACGAGGCGTTCGCTGACAGAACAGGAACAGGAACGGTGGAGGAGAATTAACCCAGCAGGCCTCCTCCTCCTCCTGCTTCTCCCTGTCTCTTTCTCTTTCACTCTCTCCATCTGTTAGGACAAAGCTCCCAGACTGTGACACAAGGTGCAGTGAAAAGACGCTGGTGGTGATTCACAATGAGCACAGATTCCAGAAGTGGCTGCAAAAACATACTTGGTTTGCTCTTTTCTTCAGCAGGTTTTCTCTTTTTTTCACTTTTACTGCAGATTTATGACAAAACAGAACACATTAACAGAAGGAAAAGCATTAAAATGGCACTAAACACCAACGAATTTGCAATTTCCCAAACTAGAATCAGTCCTCTGGAGCACATCTGTACGTTTTTACAGCTGTGGTGACATTTTAATTTGACAAATTAAAGCGTTGTTTTCTGCCATTTTGGATTTTATTTAACAGTTCATTCAGCTGTTGAATCTGACTTTATTACTCAAAAAAACTGTATGTATACGTGTCGTGTGGTTCAGATTCTGGCTTACATTGGTTTGTGAACAGCTGTTTTGAAGGCAGAAGTGACTATATTTGGACACATTTGAGGGGTCAGAGGTGAGCTAATGCTAAATGCTAGCTTACAGACTCAGGAAAACCGTAAACCAAATCAAATACCGAGTCTGTATGCTAGCATTTAGCATTAGCTCACCTCTGAGTCTGATGTGTCCAAATATAGTCACTTCTGGCTTCAAAACAGCTGTTCACAAAACCAGTGTAAGCCAGAATCTGAAACGCATCACATTCACTGCAATCACAGATAATATGTCACAAAGGATGCATTCATTACATTTTGGGAACAGTAGGTCAAAGTTTCAAATTTTTATGAATTTTTCATTTTTTCCCCCATTAACTTAGAATGGGTGAAAATGTTCATGTCTGTAGCAGCAAAAATATTAGTTGAATTCATACCAAATTTGGTTTATAGGTTGCCAGTACTGTAGAATAGATGTGGTTACCTTTTGTGGAAAGTTGGTCAAAGTCTCAATTTTTTTTAATGAATCTAAAAATAAAACCAAAATTTTCCCCTTAACTTGTAATGAGCAATAATACACTTGTCTGTAGCAGCAAAGCTACAGGTTGAATTCACATTCAACCTGTAGACCCAGAATGGACCTCATTACATTTTGGGAGCAGTAGGTCAAAGTTAAAAATTTTATGAATTAAAAAAAAGCATTCCCATTTATTTATTATGGATGAAATTTCACATGTCTGTAGCAGCAAAACTATTGGTTGAATTCAAACCAAATTTACTTTATAGATTTCCTGTGAGCCAGCATGGACCTTATTACATTTTTGGAACAGTAGGTCAAAGTTTCAATTTTTTAATGAATTTTTTAAAATCCTTTTTTTCCCCCATTTACTTAAAATGGGCTCCATTTCACATGTCTGTAGCAACAAAACTATTAGTTGAATTCACACTAAATTTACTTTATAGATTGGCAGTGACCCAAAATGGACCTCATTACATTTTGGGAACAGTAGATCAAAGTTTCTAATTCTTATGAATTTTTAAATTTTTTTCCCCCATTTACGTAGAATGGGTGAAAATTCACATGTCTGTAGTAGCAAAAATATTGGTTGAATTCATACCAAATGTGGTTTATAGATTGCCAGTGCTGTAAAATAGATGTGGCTACCTTTTGGGGAAAGTTGGTTGAAGTCTCAATTTTTTATGAATTTCAAAACAAAACAAAAATTTTCCCATTTACTTATAATGGGTGAAATTTCACACGTCTGTAGCAGCAAAAATGTTGGTTAAATTCACACTAAATTTACTTTATAGATCACCAGTGACCCAAAATGGACCTCCTTACATTTTGGGAACAGTAGGTCAAAGTTCAAATTTTTAATGATTTTATTTTATTTTTTTAATTCTTTCCATTTATTTATGAAGGGCGGGGCTTGTTGCGCCTGGCACCACTTGTTTATAGGTGGTTCTGTTATTATTTTACTGATCTGGTCCACTTCAGACCACATTGGGCTGAACGTGGAACTTGAACCCATATTCTGACAGTATTTCTCATCATGCACTGGTTGGAGTTCAGTGTTTAAACCCAAATAATTGAATGTTTTTGCTGTAGCGCACTGCCCCGGTGCAGAGGTATCCACGGTGACGTGTGAACCCAAGGTGTCTGTATTATATGTTATTAATTTGTCGAGCTGTCAGAGTGAACACACATACGTCTGTATTTATTTCGGTGTCCTCTCAGGCTCCATTAGAGGGTCAGGTTATTGCTTTTTGATTGTATTTATTCCCTTCTGCCTTTCATTTCCGCTATCTTCAGCTCGCGGTATTACCTGGAAACACACTTCCCCTCTGTCATTGCTAAAATTTGACTGATTGATCTTTAAATAAATATATAAGCGCTAGTTTATTGCTTTGCTGTGATGAGATGCTGTAACTGTACGTGTGCGCTGGATCGTCTTCATACTGTATATTACATTCTTTGTTACGGACATTATTACTATGCCAAGTGTGACGCCGTGGAGCTATTTTTGATGTTTTATTGAGCCAGACTCGGTGTAAATAGGAAGGGAAAAAGCAGTTAGTGGAGGCAGAGTGGAGGATTTGGGCTTTGAATCCCCAAATCCCTACATGTAAACTGGCAGCTCAGGACACTTGGAGAAGGTTGGAGAGGTGAGTTTGGAAAGAAAAGAGGCGAAAGATTACTCACCCTTCTGAAAAAGTCAAAAATAGGCTAGGTTTTTCCAAGCATTTCACTAAAGTAACAGCCAAACCAACCCTGACAGAACCTGGAATGAAGGTGTTTAGTGTTGACGGATCCAAAGCAGCAGCAGGTCAAGGATTAGCTTTAGCAAACATTGAATTAGATTGACATTTAAAGTGTCAGAATTTATGTTTGTGTCCGTGCTGTTGGTATTTTTATGGTATGCCGTCATACTTTTGTGTATTTTAGATTCTAAGTCAGTGACATTCATTCCATAATGTATTTACTGTGTGGAGTATCAAAGGGCAAGGACCTCAGCTCCAAAATGAAGCCAATATTGAACCATGTTAAAGTTGTAATAGCAGTGATGGCCACTAGGGGGTGCCCACAAAACACTTTTTTATTATCATTATTGCACTGATTGCAGTCTTATCGGATTCATTTGAAATAGACTTTGTCAGTTTTTAATTTTGTCTGTTAATTTTCAGATCTCAGGTCAAATCGATTCAATTTCCGCCATTTTGGATTTTATTTCAACAGTTACTCAGTATTTGATGAAGTCTACTGATTTAACAACCGAACGGTTGAAGTCAGATCTCCAAAAGTTGTTTTTTCTAAGTCAGTAAGCTAACATATCATTAACTCATTGAATTAGATTGATATTTAAAGTTGTAATACCAGTGACAGCCACTAGAGGGTCCCCCAGAAGCTTTTTTAAAATGATTATTATTGGACTGATTAGTCTTATTGGTTTCATTTGGACTTTCAAATAAGTGATTTTGTTCGTTTTTTAATTTTGTCCATTAATTTTCAGATCTCGGGTGAATTTGAAGCATCAGTTTCCACCATTTTGGATTTATTTCAACAGCTCATTCAGCTGTTGAACCTGACTTTTGGAGATCTGATGAAGTTACTGAGTATCTGATGAAGTTTACGGTGTTCCTGAGTCAGCCAGCTAGCATTTAGCATTTGCTCATTCAATTCGATTATTATTATCTATGTTAATGGTATTTTTATGGTTTGTTGCCATAGTTCTGTACATTTTAGGTTCTAAATCAGTAACATTTGTCACATACTGTGTCTATTGTACAGAATACCAAAGGGCAAGGACCTCAGCTCCAAAATAAACCAATTATGAACCATGTTAAAGTTGTAATACTGGTGACGACCACTAGAGAGTGCCCCCAAAAGCTTTAACTCGTTAACGAATTTCTAAAAATACTAATAAGCTATATATACATTTGACTGCTACTACTAATAATAATGATAATAATACAAATTCTAATACAAGTACTACTATTAATGATAATAATAATAATAATAATAATAATAATAATAATAATAATAATAATAATAATAATCTCCATATTTGACTGTCTACTGACTCCTGAATCATTAAACTTGTACTACTGATGATGATGAAGATGCTTTGTCCATGGATGAATGCTTCCTATGTTTCCTAGGCCTTCATCAGGCCTGTACCTCTGCTTCACGAGCTGTTGCTTCTTATAAACTTCCACGATCTCTGGGGGGAAAAGGCGCCAAACCCACATCGCAAGAGGCGACGTGGAGGTGGAACAGGAGGCTGTAGGAGATGCAGTTAATAACAACTCTCACTATAATCCTGTCCCCAACCGATGCCTTTGGATAGAAGGCAGATAAGAAGGGACAGGAGTGAAATCAGCGGGGGTGGGGGTGGGGTTTGGCGGTGGCGGCGGCGACTTGCAATGTGTCACCGGTACAGGGATAAATGTGGAAGGCTGTAAATAACAGCACAGTGCACGAGTTAAACAGGCCCCGATAAGACGGAGGGGAAATGTGATTCATGCTTTCACCTGGATGTGCAGTCACCCCCCCAACCCCCCCATCAGAAACACAGACGCTGGGAGATAACCTGGAATTGATACAACACTGTTGTGTCTAATGACAGCACAGAAACAGTGGGCTGGGTTTTTTCTCAGTAGTTTATCCACTGAATGTCACTGAAGGAGATGAAGGAAGAGGGAAACCATCAGGGACTGGGATCCACGTTCAGGCTTTGACCACAAGCATTAATCCAGGGGGGTCCAACATACGGCCCGCGGCCCAAAACCCACCCACCAGAGTCCAGTCCCTCCCATGAAATAAAAAAAATGGCAATATTAAAGATCAGTTTTAGTTCAATATGATCTAAAGTGGATCAGAACCGGTAAAATACTATCAAAATAACCAATAAATAATAATGACAAATCCACATTTTTCTACAAAAAATTAAAATTACATTAATATGTTTACAATTATAAACTGTCCTTTCACAAAAAATGTGAAAAATCTCTACAAATGTGAACAACCTGAAATGTGAAAAGAAAAATAAGTACAATTTTAACAATATTTTTGTCCATATTTATAGCCTATGCTTTCTCAAAAAATGTGAATAATCACACAATATTTAAACAGAAATAAGTACAATTTTACCAATACTTTTGATATGTTTCTCAATTTTTTTTATTGATTTTTGTGCATGGTTTGTTGCCTTTCATCATTTATTTTGTAATTTTTTTTAAAATTCATTTTTAAGTCATTTCTTTATTCATCTCCGTTGTTTTATTCATATTTTTGTTACTTATTTTTGTCCATATTTGTAAACATGAAATATTTAAAGAGAAATAAATAGTTTTAATAGTGTTAATGTTTCCCAAATTTTATTGATTTTTGAGCACAGTTTATTGGCTTTCATTTTATTTTGTCACTTTTTTTTTGTCATTTTCTTACCTTGTCATTTTTTTTTACCATTTCTTTTTTTTTTTTTCAAACTTTTGTCTATTCATATCATTGGTTGTTTTATTAATATTTTTTACTTATTTTTTGTAATTTTTTTAAAAAACCATATTTGTAAACATGAAATATTTGAAGCGGAACAAGTTCAGTTTTAACTATTTTTTTTTATTAATGGTTCTCAAATTTTTATGAATTTTGGTTTGGTATGGAGTTTGCCTTTTTTCATTTTTTGTAATTTTTTGGTCTTTTTTAAATATTTCTGTTCATTTTTCAATTTAAAAAAAAGTATTTTATACATGTTATTGCTTGTTTTATTCATGTTTGTTACTTGTTTTTGTAATTTTGGTCCACATTCATAAACGTTAAATATTTAAATTAAAGTGTAATCGTACCAATATTCTGCCTGTTATTAAATATTTTGTGTATTTGTAGATCCACTGTGATCTTTCAGTTGTAATACACGAGTAAATAATAAACAGAGGCAAAATACTGTTAAAATTGCACTTATTTTTCTTAAGTAATTCCAGGTTGTTGATGTTATTCGTGTTTTTTCAGATAGTTTACAGATGTAAACATTTTCTCTGTTTTCATTCTATAGTGTTAGTATTTGTCATTATTTCCTGGTTATTCTGTTCTTATTTTACTGGTTCTGATCCACTTCACATCCTATTGTTCTGAATGTGGAACCTGAACAGAATGAGTTGAACACTGGTTTAATCCAACAGGAAGAACATGTGCAGTAAACAACAGTAAATACAGACTCACCCTGTCCTCCCATTATCCCCTTGACTTTTGTGCAGCCATGAGAATCCAGGCTGGTTTTACCTTCTCAGCTTCTGGCTCCGAGTCGAGGTCGGGGAATTGTTGACTTGATTGCGCTCTCGGCAGGGGTACGCTGGGAAAGAGCATGCAATCATTTGTAATTTACTTAATTTACAGATGCCAGTTCAGAGCGTGCGATTGCTGTGTTTGGCTGAAAGGACGGGGTCATTAAATGTGGAGCGCTCCTGCTCGTTGGTCGGAGTTCGCACAGATTGTTTTGTTAAGTTGCATGTGGTCGGGCTGCGGCGCTGTGCACATGCACCGAGTCGGCCCCTCCTTTTGTCTGCGATAAATAAAAGCCGATACTTGACAGAACCAGCGCTTTTAGTGGTGGATGAATGGAACTGGACTGACTTCACACTTTTCAGCTGCTGCAGTCGTCATCTGTGTGTGTTTGGGCATTTTAGGGAAGCACCAGAACTGTAGTTTTATTATCGATACTGATACCGATACTGACACCAATACTGATACCGATACTGACACCAATACTGAAACCGATACCAGTAATTATACTGATACTGACACCAATACTGATACCGATACCAATAATTATACTGATACTGACACCAATACTGATACCGATATCAATAATTATACTGATACTGACACCAATACTGATACTGATACCAATAATTATACTGATACTGACACCAATACTGATACCGATACCAGTAATTATACTGATGCTGACACCAATACTGATACCGATACCAATAATTATACTGATACTGACACCAATACTGATACCGATACCAATAATTATACTGATGCTGACACCAATACTGATACCGATACCAATAATTATATCGATACTGATTCCGTTAATCATACCGATACTGATACTGATAACTTCCTGCTTCTCATAACAGATACTGATACAGTGTTTCCTGTGGACTTGATCTGTTGGTGTGGTGGTGTGTAATGCGGGTATTTCGGTCTGTTGGGGGGGGCGCTCATCTATATGTGTGTATAAATGTGTTTGCGTTTTAGTCTGTATCCATGTGCATGCGTTTGTTTCCTTCACGGTCACTTCATGTGCTTTATGTGGTCTGTGAATGCATTTTACTTTATTTGTTGTGTTGCTAATGTTGATTTAATTTAGGAGTTGCATTGATTACAGGACTGTAAATGTCTGAAAATATTTCGCATTAGCGCTCTAATTAGTCCTTGCACTTCCATAGCTCCACCTCTTTTTGTCCAAATATGCTCACTTCCCCTGCTTCATGTGGTCCATGAGTGTGTTTAATTCAGTTGTCATGTCGCTAATGTTGATTTTATTGATTAGTTGCATTGATCTAATCCACTGGATGGGACCATAAAATGTCTCTTGTGTAAATATTTGCATTTTCGCTGCCTCTGCTCCTCCCTTTTGTCCAAATGTGGTCACTTGAAATCAACATGTAACCTTGGCCTCCTTGATATGGCCTATGAGTGTGTTTTACTTCAGTTGTTATGTTGCTAATGTTGATTTTATCCCTTCCTTGCATTGTTCTAACCCACTGGACGGACCATAAAATGTCTTTTTAATGAAAATATTAGCTTTAGCGCTCCATTTAGTCATTTTGCCTAATAACTTTACTCCTTTTATCCAAATATGGTCTCTTCCCTTGCTTAATGTGGTCCGTGATTGTGTTTTACTTAAGTTGTGATGTTGCTAATGTTGATTTTTATCCCTTAAACCACTGTAAAATGTCACTTTTATGCAAATATTTAGCATTAGCGCTCAGTTTAGTCCTCGTGTCTCATAGCTCTCCCCGTTTTTGTCCAAATATGGTCACTTCCCCTGCTTCATGCGGTCTGTGAAGATGCTTTTCGGCAGTTGTCATGTGGTTGTCGATGACTTTATCCAGGAGTTACGTTGACATAAACCACGGGGCACATGGGAGACGAGAAAAATCAAACCAAACAAAAACATGTGTTGTTTTTTCTGTTGTTGTTTGTTCCTGGTTAATTTTTCATGGCTGGTGTTTGTCTACCACCTTGGTGCTCGTCTGCCGTTGTGCATTATTAACTCGCATGTTCATCAATATTCAAGAGCGTCGGCAGCGTCCTCACAGACAGGAGTTATTGCGGGAAACAGGCTGTAAATGTGAGCAGCATTAAGGACGACGTTGGTCTGGTTTTATGTCGACTGTTAAATGAACTGCCAATGATGGCACATTTATGACTGTTTTAATGTAAAAAAGGACAATGACATGAAAATATTTACAATTATTTACTGTCCTTTCACAAAAATATCTAATAACATGAACAAACATGAACAACCTGCAGTGTCGAATGAGAAATAAGTCCAATTTTAACATATTTTATGAATGTTAATTACATTTTCATAGATTTTTGTGCATGCTTTATTGCCTTTGACTGTTTATTTTGTTAATTTTTTGTAATTTTTGACTATTTTTGTCCATATTTCTCCCATTTTAGTATGTTTTATTCATATTTGTTTCTTCTTTTTGCAATTTTTCTCCATATTTTGAAACTATTCTTTGACCAAAAAAACAAATAACCTTAACAAATATGAATCTGAAATGTCTAAAAAGAGAACTAAGCATTTTTATCAATGATAATCAAATGTATTTAGATTTTTGTGCATGTTTTGTCCTTTTTTTTTTTCCATTTTTGATTATTTCTATTAATATTTCTCAAATTTGTGTTTGTTTTATTCATATTTGTTACTTTTTCTTTTAATTTTGGTCCATATTTTTAAAGTATTCTTTGACCTTTAGATGACCTGAACAAATATGAGCTTGAACAAATATGAGCTTGAAATGTCTACAGAGAACGAAGTAGAATTTTATTAATGATAATATAATGTATTTATATTTTTGTGCATGTCTTTGTTGGGTTTTATCATTTATTTAAAATTTTTTTGTCATCTTTGATTATTTCTGTTCATATTTCTCACATTTTTGTACATTTTATTCATATTTGTGACTTGTTTTCGTCATTTTGTCTGTATGTATAAACTATTCTTTAACAAAACATGAAGAAATATGAACCTGAAATGCTTTAGGAGAACTAAATGGAGGAGACGGGGCTGGTTTTTGAAGTCTGACCGCTCAAACAGACCAAATATTAGAGTCGTGATGGTGCGTGTTATTTAACCAAAACCTCTAAATCACTATTGTAACACTTTGTAAAGCGGATTTTGTCAATAAATCTGCAGCTGTCTTGGCTTGAACTGTTGACATCTTTCTTTTTACCCTTTTATGAACATGGAGCTGCAGAGGGTAATGGAGGTTAAAAGATAGAGACAGAAATCAGCTCAGAGGGGAACAAGAAGATGAGCAATTTGACAGACGCTGCACCAGAAATGATTGTTACATTCTTTTTTTTTTTTTGTGCAGTTGTCTGTGGTTTTACAGAGTTGGAAGAGGTACCAGAGAGATTTAATTAAATTAAACAATAGTCCAGCCAAGGTCAGATGTGCTGGCTCGGACTTTATCGCAGACGCTCAACAGACCTGGCTCGCACAAAAAGCCTTTGGCGTTTTTTTTTTTTCTATTATTATTATTATTATTTCAATGAAATAAAATCGGATTTTAACACCGTATGAAGCCAGCACACACCGCTGGTTATGAAAAAGTAAAGAGCTACAGACTGAAGCCTTTAAATAAGTTATTAATTGCGACAATTAAACATTTATCCGGCTTAATTTGCTCATTATTCCGGTAGATTTTCCAGAACCAAGTGTATTGATAATAGGGTTTACAGCCGTATTCACACAGGAAGTGCAGCTTTTTTTCCCCATAATTCCTACCTCAAAGTCCAGGTTTAGTTGTGGGGCTTTTTTTCTGTGTGTTTTCTGCTTTTTTCACTTTCGGTTTGATCAGATTTATATTTTTTAACCTATAAAGACCCAAACAGCCACTGTCTACCAAAACCATCAACTGATCTAAACTGTTTAATACCTGTCGATACACTAATCCGATCAATACATGGAGATAATTGATCATAGGGGAATGTATTGTAATGTAATATAAGTGACAGTATCATCTGCGTAAAGGGGTATTTTTTGTGAATTAATATATTTAGCTGAAAAAGCTTTTTTTTCCCTTTCATTTTTCTCTGCTTTGGTTTAATAACCTTTGACTTTAATCTGAGTTTTAATGAAAATCTACATGATCAGTGAATTAAATATAGAAAAATATATAATTTACACTGAAAAATGAAGTATAAGCAAAGAATAAAGTGGTGAATAATAATAAATTTACTCAGGAAAAGTTGAATACAGAGGACAAAAATCACACAAGTTGGCATAAAAAATATTTTTAGGTCGTTAAGGGTTAAATCTGTTCTTGACCTACGTGGGGTCACCTAAAATTTCTAGTAATTGATAAAAATAAAAACTTACTAATAAAAATATATGTTGAGAAAATAAAAGAAAAACTGTGAAGCTGAAACTGAAGCACTGTGGTACTGTTTATGTATCAAATGTTCCATGGAAACACCGTCATCTTCTCCAACATTGATTCACCAGTAAAACCCATGGAGTTGGATCAGAACCAGTGGATGGACACACTGGGTTTATGTTTGGGTCCTAGTCCTGGTTTTGATTCTTGTCGTAGTCTTCGTCCTAGTCTTGTTCCTGATCTGAGTCCTGGTTTTAGTGTTGGTCTTGGTTCATGGTCCTAATCCTGGTTCTTTTCCTGTTCTTGGACTTGGTCCTAGTCCTGGTCCCTGTTGGTCTGGTCTCTCCTCCATGTTAATGCTCCTAGTCTTGGTCCTTGTCCTGGTCCGTGCTGGTCTGGACTCTCCTCCATGTTAATGCTCCTAGTCCTGGTCCTGGTCCTGGTCCGTGCTGGTCTGGACTCTTCCATGTTAATGCTCCTAGTCCTGGTCCTAGTCCTGGTCCTGGTCCTGGTCTGTGCTGGTCTGGACTCTCTTCCATGTTAATGCTCCTAGTCCTGGTCCTAGTCCTGGTCCTGGTCCGTGCTGGTCTGGACTCTCCTCCATGTTAATGCTCCTGGTCCTGGTCCGTGCTGGTCCTGGTCCTGGTCCGTGCTGGTCCGGACTCTCCTCCATGTTAATGCTCCTGGTCCTGGTCCGTGCTGGTCTGAAATCTCCTCCATGTTAATGCCCCTAGTCCTGGTCCTGGTCCGTGCTGGTCTGGACTCTTCTCCATGTTAATGCCCCTAGTCCTGGTCCTAGTCCTGATCCTGGTCCGTGCTGGTCTGGACTCTCCTCCATGTTAATGCCCCTAGTCCTGATCCTGGTCCTGGTCTATGCTGGTCTGGACTCTCCTCCATGTTAATGCCCCTAGTCCTGATCCTGGTCCTGGTCCGTGCTGGTCTGGACTCTCCTCCATCTTAATACTCCTAGTCCTGGTCCTAGTCCTGATCCTGGTCCTGGACCGTGCCGGTCTGGACTCTCCTCCATGTTAATGCCCCTAGTCCTGATCGTGGTCCTGGTCCTGGACCGTGCTGGTCTGGACTCTCCTCCATGATAATGCCCCTTGTCCTGATCCTGGTCCTGGACTGTGCTGGTCTGGACTCTCCTCCATGTTAATGACCCTTGTCCTGATCCTGGTCCTGGTCTGTGCTGGTCTGGACTCTCCTCCATCTTAATACTCCTAGTCCTGGTCCTGGTCCTGGACTGTGCTGGTCTGGACTCTCCTCCATGTTAATG
The DNA here is from genome assembly GCA_030068375.1 of Ostorhinchus rueppellii. Taxonomy (NCBI): domain Eukaryota; kingdom Metazoa; phylum Chordata; class Actinopteri; order Kurtiformes; family Apogonidae; genus Ostorhinchus; species Ostorhinchus rueppellii. The sequence continues at coordinate 36,878,112 of JAQQZY010000027.1, read as the reverse complement.
ACCCTTGTCCTGGTCCTGGTCCTGGACCGTGCTGGTCTGGACTCCTCCATGTTAATGCCCCTAGTCCTGGTCCTGGTCCTGGACCGTGCTGGTCTGGACTCCTCCATGTTAATGACCCTTGTCCTGGTCCTGGTCCTGGTCCGTGCTGGTCTGGACTCTCCTCCATGTTAATGCCCCTAGTCCTGATCCTGGTCCTGGTCCTGGTCCGTGCTGGTCTGGACTCCTCCATGTTGAGGCTAATCCTCCTATAATCACCGTCCATACAGTTGTCATGTCCGTTTGTCTTATTTTGCAGAATTTGCCTGGAGATTCATTAGAGGACAAACCCATCTGTTCAGCTCCACTTTGCATTTGGTCCCCCCCTCGCCCCCCCTCCACCGGTGGGATCAAACCTGGAGTCCGGTGAGTGCGTGAGTTCAAAGATGAACCAAAAATATTCGACGACTACTGGCTTGTTAATGTCTAATGAGCCAGTTCAGTCGCTGTTAGCTGCTGGCTTTTCTTTTTTCATCTGACATGCATCATTAATAGGTCGTTGGGAGACGTTATTGTGCAACATTTTGCAATTTTCATATGGCTAATTAATCTCAACCCACAACCCACAACCATTAGGCAAATGTTACACTGACCTGCTCTGAAAACCTAAATATATTCGTTGAATATCTTCGTAAACGCTGTATGTTGGAGGTCTTCACAAAACAATACCAGAACAGCAGGAAGTTACTTTTAGAGGCTGACAATGGACGGAGAAAGGAGTGAAAATGGAACAGAAGTAAGGCAGAGAAGGGTCAACTCAGCTGGTTTGGACTCAGTTTTATCTGTAGAGAAGATGTGACAGCGCGATAACTAATGTATTCACAACTGGAGGAGGTTTAACGCTGAAAAACCACACATTTACCTCCGTTTATTGGAATAGTTTCCTCCTTATTTTGCATTTTTTAGTGTCAGTCATGCATGTTCCTAAGTTTAATTCACCGTTAATGCATGTTCGTAAAGACTCAGTTAATTTAAAGAAAGCATTTGTTGCCAGGCACAACAAGCCCCGCCCCTCACACACACTGTAGCGTATTTTGGCATCGATATCATATCAATAAGCAAAGCAAGTGTTCACAGTGCTTTACAAAAATGGAACAGAAACAAGTTAAAAACACACAATTGAAATATAATCAACTAAACATAAATAATAGTCAATTGAAATAAAGTGAAAGGTCAGAGGTCAGATAGAGGTCCAGTTGAACAGAACCGTTATCAGTCTGGACTTAAACAATAGTGGCTTTTCCATTGAGCCTCAAATATCACAAATATAACTCGTGCATAAAAATTTACTTCATGGAAAACGACAGTTTCACCGAAACTCTCATTTTTCGATTAAAAGTTTTTGCACTGGCATGAGGTGGTTTTTCAGGCGTTGTTAAATTGGTTTATTACACAAAATGCAATGGAAAGAGCTTTTGTTGCAAATAGAGTCACATGAATAATAAAAACCTGGATGTGGACGAACATCACAACAACAGAAGAGTTATTACAGAAACTTGGTGCGGTATGTGAGGACACACCAGGAAACTGAACAATTGAATAATTTAGTACCAAATAGAGGCTAATGCATTTATGATTTAGTGGAAAAAATGACATTACACACTCTTTTTTTTGACAGTTAGTAAATAGTAGTAAAGTTTTCTGCAGATGTCCAGTGGAACAGTGACTACTACAGGTCTGTCTCAGTTCCACTGTTTTGCTCATGGAACTGAAACGCAGCTTCAGCCTGTTGGGTCCAGCAGAAGACCAGTCCCTGAGGTTCTCAGGTCTCAGATGGTTCCAATGGGACCATCATGTCCCAGATGTCCTTTGGTTCTAGACCATGGACAGACTTGTCCAGCAGCAGAGCTGTTTTACAGTCTATTGTCTGAGCCACAGACCTGAGCACACACTAACATGGTGGTTCTTCCTGGTTCTAGTCTGGACCCCAGCAGCAGCATTCTGGATGTTCTGCAGCTGTCTTTGTGTCCAGTCAGAAGGCTGTTACAGTAGTCTAACGTGCTAGAGATAAATGCATGGATAACTGTCTCTGTATATGTGCCAAGTTTGGAGTAAAGTGAAACAAAATTGATGTTTTTGTAGACTGTGCTGCCCCTTGGTGCGTGGTGGTGATGGTGATTAGCATGATGCTAAAGTACATGGAAAATCCCATATGTATGCTAACGCTAATAGTCTTCTGGTAATGCACAAAATAAAAGTATTTAGCAACACAGGGAGCCTCAGCTGACAGGGACTGAACATGTTCATATATAACAGAACTTACACCAAACCGACAACACATCTTCAGCACGTTGAAACTACGGCAGCTCTGAACGGACAAAACACATGAACCCAAACTGAATTCTCCATGTCCACCAGGGGGCAGCACATAGACATTTGAAATTTTACCCATTATAAGTAAATGCGTGTGTGTGTGTGTGTGTGCGTGGGTGTGTGTGTGTGTGTGTGTGTGGGGGGGGG
>JAQQZY010000027.1:36857122-36870449 GCA_030068375.1 Ostorhinchus rueppellii | reverse complement strand
GGTAAGATTAGGAAAACAAGGTGCATGTGTTGTGAATATTGCACTGTCCATTAGTTGGGGGGAGGTTCAGTCTGTGTGTGTGTGTGTGTGTGTGTGTGTGTGTGTGTGTGTGTGTGTTAGAACTGTGTGCGTCTTAGTGATCAATGTTGATGTAATTGTCAGGAAACCTGTAGAATTGTGAACTGAATCCTGACGTTTAGGCAGGATGCCCCCCCCCCCGGCACAGAGGACCTGATGGTACATAAACAGTGGCATTAAATCCACTGGTGAACTCGGGGCTTGTTGACATCGAGGCCTCCTACTTCATGTGTCCCTGGGGGCCATGTGTGGGAAAAGCCTTGTGGTGGTTTAACGCCCAGCCTCCGTCTGGGAAAGGAAGCAGGCTGTGCATCGCTGTTGCACAATCCGATTATCTCACCCTAACCCTGATAAGAAACTGGACTGAGTCGCTGAAGAGGCTTTTTGGGAGCAGTTGTGCATCTGTTCGTTTGGCTTGCATCGTTTTGTTGGGTCTTCTCTGCACAGGAGTGGAGGTACGTGTTTACTGTGTATTAAAGAAGAGTTTTATATCCGTGTTTCTGAATGACAGCCTGTGTTGGGGGTACATATATGTGTTCCATTTCCCATGCCCACTACCTTGAGTACAAAGCTAGTTTCTGAAGCGTCCTTCCCTCCGTTCCCTGTAACATGTGTTCCAGTGCGTGGCTCCCATGAGATCAGTTCATTAATCTGAGGGAATGTCCGCAGCGCAGATGGTCCTCATGCTGCTTCATTTACAGCTGAAGTTCAGGGGGTTTTCTGGTCTAAATGTGTTTCTGGATGTGAGTTTGAGTAAAGTGGGTCTTTGTCTTCTGTTGTCCGTCCTGTCCCAGTAACACATTTGACAGTAGAAACGCTGCTCTTCACGTCCTTTCGTTTGTTTCGAACCAGACAGTTTGGACTCATGTTTCATCCTAATCTAAAAAGCAGCTGTGGTTCCTGCACGTTCCATCTCTATGTCCTAAATATAATATAAACTCAAAGTGAAGAGCTGGATCAATGCTTTTTCATGTATTTATGGAAAAGTGAAGCCAAAACATGAGCGTTAGGCCCCAGTGTTCCTGTGACGAGGCTTCAAACCCATCCAGTCACACAGACATTAAACCTGTTTGAATTCGGCCGTCGTTTACAAATGAGATGTTGGTCAAGTTAAGGATAACCAGCGCAGTCACATTCCAGTTTGTGCCCGACAGTTTAAGATCACACAAAACACACAAAAACCAACGCTGCACACCTGAAAGTCGCACAAACGACGTGCTTACAACTGTGGCTCTTCATCAGAACAGTGACTCCAGCTCGTTTGGGACGTTTTTATTTCTGTCCCAGAAACGAGCTACGAATCTGCCCAGTGGCCGTTTGGGCGTAAAATGGTCGACATTGTCATAAAATGTAACAATGAGACGTTTACAGACTGTCTTAACAGTTTGAACCCTTTAAAGCCTCAGTCTGGGCTTGTTTGTCTTATTTCGACCAAAAAAAGGCTTGAAAATCTGCTGTGAGTCCTTCCAGTCCAGGTGTGGCTGAAAGGACCGTAATGACCCAATAAAGGACAGGGCGTGTCAGCAGTGACACGGCAGCTTTTAAACAGTTGACGAAGCATCAGTGACACTAGAGTCAAACCTTTCGCTCATATTTCATTAACCCATTTATACCGGGTGTTGCGTAGCGCAGCATTGCACCTCCTGCCGGGTGTTGCGGAGCGCAGCTTTAAGTCTCTTTCCTAACATATCTGACTTTGAGATTTTTTATAAAAATATATTGGTATGTTAATGCTAAAGGTCCATGTTTTAATAAAACCTAGAGTCTTATGCATTTTATTTCATATTTTTATGTGCTTCAGAGGTTTAGATATTAAGGTTTTTATAGACGTTGACAGTTCTTAGTATTTTTCCAGAAAACCCTCAAGAGATGAGGACATTTACCCTGGGTTAGTGTGGGATTTTATAGGCATTTTTTCCAGGCGTTTTAGGTATAAATGGGTTAAAACAGGTGTTCACTCGTTTATACCAATATCACAACTTTCCCAGTTCTGAAAAATATTGGAGAAGCTTTTTGTTCAACAGGCTGAAGAATTTCACTGGTAAATTCAACTTGTTCATGGAAAGTCGGTATGAATTTAGACGTCACAGAGCTACTTCTTTGGTGTTAATGAAGTGAACAGAAGGAACCACAACTGGTACAATTAATGAAGAACACACAACAGGAGGATTTATAGATTTGAAAAAACATATTATAATTAGAACTGTAAAAGTATGTCTTCAGAAGGACTGTTTCAAGAACAGGAAACAGTTGGAACAGATGGGTGAGTTTACCTGTGGAGTCCCACAGGGGTCAGTGTTGGGTCCCAACCGGGTTCATTTATACATAGAAGACACGTGGAAGGTGTCCAAAAATTCCTTCATCTACTGTTTATTTGACAGTTGTTTGTTTCGTTCTGTAAAGGCCTGTGAGGAAACCTGGTGAACTCGGGCTGTACAAATACACTGAACGAAAAAATCTAAATGAGTTTTGTTTTGCAGATGATACAAACACTTCTTCTTCAGGGGAAAATTTGCTGAGGCTTCAAGAGGTCATCACAAAAACACAATGAAAACATGGTTTGATTCAAATAAATAATCCTTAAATTTGCCCAAAACAAAACATATGCAGTTTGGAAATCGAACAATAAACGTAAATGTACTTAATTTACAAACTTAATTTATGGTAAACGCTAAATTTACTGAAAAACACAGTGAATATAGAGTTCCTCTGTTTGATATTAGAGCATAAGAAACTGCACAGAGAACATGTGTCTGTATTGGAGACTTTTATTTTGACTTTTATGACTGAGTCATGTTTGAATGACTGTGTAGAAGAACCAGGAAACCCCCCAGAACCTAAATAGAACCGCGACACACACTGCGGCAGAGGGAATAAAGCATCCGGCAGATCTGGAACACACTGTTATTACACAGGATGTGAAAACAGCACAAATATGGACATAAAGGACCGCCAGGTCACAGACAGAAGAAACATGTTCATTTCATAGAATCGAAGAGAACGGAACTAAACATCGAACGAAACAGGATCAAATCTAAGAACACGTATAAAAACCTCACAGATATAGAACCGGTGAAAGAGTCCATGTCATAGTTAGTTTGTGTTTCAGTAACTGAACCTGTTTGGTTTTTTGGACTGAACATGAGCTGATGAACCAGGTCATGGAAACGAGCTGAGCTCCATCCTGCTCCATTACAGACATCAAGTTTATGAACATTCTTAAAGAGACACATGGGACAGTTGGACATTTACTTAGTTGGACTTTTTCCATCTTTAAGAGGGTTCTTCTTCCATTTGTCATTTCTCTTTCCCTTTTGTTGAAGTTTGAAATCCAAGTGATGGTTCTCCTTATGATGGTGTTTTTGACAGATGCTGACCGGGACCCTGTTCATTGTCCTGTGGACCGGTAAGTCCAGGCCTCGTCCAAAGCTGGTCAGAAGAATGCTTCACATCTGAGTATGTAGGACTTACAGGAAACATACACATTTGGTACTGCAGTAAAAGTACAGGTAAAAGTAAAATCAGAAACATCAAATATATGGTGTGGCTTTGGAGTCACATGACATGGAAAACTTGTAATTATCCATCCACCCATCCATCCACCCACCCATCCACCCATCCACCCATCCATCCACCCACCCATCCATCCATCCACCCATCCATCCATCCATCCATCCATCCATCCACCCATCCATCCACCCACCCATCCATCCATCCATCCATCCATCCACCCATCCATCCACCCACCCATCCATCCACCCACCCATCCACCCATCCATCCACCCATCCAGAGAACACTCCACAGATTAATCTACAATATGAATAATGACATAAATGTGCTTTTCTTATGTTTGTGTCCGACAGAAGCAGCAGTTTGTGGATGTGGCCACTGGGTCTCTGGGTCAGGGTCTGGGAGCCGCCTGTGGGATGGCCTACACTGGAAAGTACTTTGACAAGGCCAGGTAAAGTCCACCAAAACACACATCCAGAACCACACAGTACTGGAACTAAACTTGGACTGCAACACCTTATTTGACCTGCTATGAATGTTCCAATATGAAACTTGAACAGATGATGTGAAAAGCTCTATTTGTAAAGCGTTAAAGGCTCAGTCTGTGATATTTAGTGACCCCTAGTGGTCAGGTAGGAAATTGCAGCTTCCCTTTAGTGGCTGCTAAAAGGCAGATGGTAATTACCTCCACCAAGGAGGTTCTGTTTTCATCAGCATTGGTTTGTCTGTCTGTCTGTCTGTTGGTCTGTTTGTCTGTTTGTCTGTTGGTCTGTTTGTCTGTCTGTCTGTTTGTCTGTCTGTCTGTCTGTTTGTCTGTTGGTCTGTTTGTCTGTCTGTCTGTTTGTCTGTCTGTCTGTTTGTCTGTCTGTTTGTCTGTTTGTCTGTTTGTCTGTCTGTTGGTCTGTTTGTCTGTCTGTCTGTCTGTTACCCAGATAACAGATAAAGTTATGGACAGATTTGGATGAAGTGTTCAGTATCTGTCCGCTCTGGGTCCAGGCAGAGATGATTATATTTAGGAGGTGATCCGGATCACCGCTCTGGATCCAGGAACTTTTTAAAGGGATTCTTTATCAGTGCGATAGGGCATGGTGGAGCAGAGGTGATTATGAGGTCATTCAGCACCATCTAGTGGAGGAAAGTACAAACACTATCTTGGCGGAGGTCTGCGCTCTCTGAGGGCTTTTCTAGTTATTAATCTGTTTGTTTTGTCTGTTCTGGACTTGAATAGAAAATATCTAATATTAATAACTCCTCATTCAAATATATTCGGTGACACTATATATCTGGATTCCACTGACAATACAATGAAAACAGGCAAAGGAAAAGCTTCCATTGCAAACATTGTAGGCTCAGTGTAGATATTTATATAGATATAAAAATAAATAAATATAGCTGTACCATCACTGAAGCTAACAGTGCCTTAAAGGTTAAAAGGTTAATTCACTTTATTATCCCTGTAGGAAATTGGTTTTCTGCATTTTAATCTTCCTACTACACACACTATCTGTCTGTGTGTTTCTTAAATGTTTATGCATTAAAAATACAATGAATATGTAAATATTGCATTTGATTTCTGCATCTAGATTCCCCCAGAGGACTGTTACCTGCACTGTTACAGAGCACAGCTACTTCTGAACACACAAAATAGAGCTTATACTTAGAGGATTTAATCATTTTCTAATGAACAAAAGGTTTTTGTTTGTGAGTTCATCTCTATTTTATCATGGAACAAAGTGAGCACTGAGACTATTGCTTGGAGCTGATTTTGGAGGTAATTTAATACTAATGCATGTGTTTTTGGTTGGCATCATCCTCTCTGGAGCAGAAGTAGTTCCATATAATAATGTTGATTTCCTTTCTGCAACCAGATGTGTCTTTTTCTTGGGGTTAATCCTATGGTTCTTCTGTAAACTGATCAAGAATTATTCTGATGAGGGGTTTGTTGTCTGTGTAGAACCTATATGTCACTTACAGTAAACTACGTGTATCTTATAATATGTTCTTGATTATTTAAAACAAAGTAAATTATATTAGACTTGTCTTTTACAAAAAAGTAAGAAAGTGAAACTGTGCAAGTTGTTTTTAAGTATGAAGCAGTAAAAAGTGTTAGTATAATATGTTTAAGTTCATTTTCCTTTTTCAATATTGCCTGTCCTGCTACATGTTCACACTACATTTACATTTATACGCTTTTTTCCAAAGGGACTTACAAAGGGAAGAACAATAGCTCAGTTCTCTCTGTCTTTCACTCTCTCCATCTCAAAATTAAAAGCACAATAAAATACAAATACAAAATAAAATAAATACATGCATGTAAAAAAAAGCTATAAAATTAACACATTAATACAAAAGAAAATAAAGACTGCAATAACATTAACCAATAAACCAGTTAAAACACGTGTTCACTGCACATGCACACATTACAGAAACGCTGCTGAAGCAGTCCATTGTGCAGCCCGAGCAGACCCCCCCCCTTAAAGACAAAGGAACCTTTACACAGAAACGTGCTCAGACAAACATGCAAAGGCACAGCTTGTATCTGCACATATTAAAGAAGCCGGTCTGAAATTATGCATGATGACTGCAGGACTGTACGCTGCAGCCAGTCGTGCTGACGTGGGACATTTCAGCCCCAGAGCATTTGGATTCAAACTCCTGACAGGCCTGCTTCACTGCCTCTAAGAGCAGGAGCCTCAGATCAGTTCTAGCTCCAGACCAGGCTACCTGCTCAATAATCTGGGATCGAAACCAAATGCAGACAAACATCAAGTCAAAGAAGTCTGTACTGGCTGTAATATGTGTAGTTACACAAGCAAAAAAACCAGCTTCCATTTCAAAAGGTACCACTGATAATGAAGCTGTCAGTGCTGTAGATAATATGGATATAAAGGCAAATATATCTATAGATGTTAACCCCCCAGGATGTTAAATATCCACAATAAATAAAATATTAAAGGAAATACGTGTGTTATATGAAGCTGGGATCAGAGTCACAGCCTGGAATCCACAGGATTTAGGTTCAGACATGCATGGGAGTGACCGCTGGCATGTTCCCCAAATCAAAACGAAATATTTCCCATGATTCTCTCATAATTATTCTTATGTATTTTATATTAAAATGGTATCAAACATCTTCATGAGAGCAGATGAACAGGGTTGTGGCGTTCCCGGATCACCCACACGTGTTGTCTTTGTTCAGCTCCATCCAGAACAGACCATGTGTTTTCTGTGACAATAGACTGAGCTGAAGTGTGTGTCCAACGACAGGACGCAGCACATTCCACTCACATTTATGCTAAATAGATACAACACAGAAACATCTGAGCTGATCTCTGACGCTCAGCATCTCGTCCTGTGGATAAACCATGAGGCCACGGTTGTAAAGGCGCTTTGAGCTTCTGTAACGGCGGACGCAGCGGAACATGCAGCCGCTCATTTGATGCTGTCCTTCATATCTGTGTGTGCGTTCTGTGAGCACCGATTGTTTCTGCTCTAATAATCACACATGCAACAGCGCAGTGTCCACAGTATCTCACCTCTGCGTGCGCTTCACTCTATCCTCTCCTAAAGTCCTGTAATGCCGTGCTGTGCTTCAGTCTCCTGTGCACGGACACAGGAGCGTGCGTGAGGCGTGTGCACAGGGGGTCGTGTTTTCGGCTGCACTCAGAGCAGCTACACGACGGCATCAGAACATAATCTGAGGCTAGTTCTGTACGGACAGCTGCGGAGAAAAGTAAAAGATGACTAGTTTTATTATTTATTTGTATGTTTTTGGAGAACAGTGTTGTTTATTCTTGGATCTATTGGATCTATTCTTGGATCTACCAAATTCTACACACAAATGTTCATTCATTCTGTTTAGAGCCGTCCCACTTTGTCATTTAGAGCTTTTAATGATAGAAACTGCTGTTTTCAGACCTTGTATACTGTAAAGAAAACAAAAATGTATTCAGTTTTAACAATACTTTTAGCTTGGAATGGATCATAAATGTTTGTTGTAATAAAGCCACCGTTCAGACACAGATTCCATGTGCCTCTACATGCTCTAAACCAGTCTTAGACATTAAATTGTCTGTTTCATCTTGTTCCTGGTGCAAAAATGAAAGTTTGTTTCCATCCACCTTCCTTTTGATCAAACTCCAGAGGTTTTCAGTGATGTTCAGGGCTGGAAATTCCTTTAGTATTCACTTATTTTTTTTTCCATCATATAGAAGATTTACCAAAAAAACACCCATTAAAGTGTAGCATTAATGCAGTTTTAATAATATATTAAGATTACAGCTAAAAATGCTAATAAACAAAAAGATTCCTTATTCTATGAAATATGACATTTAAGTTGAATGGTAAATATTCTATAAACTATAGCAGGAAACACTGATGACAAACACAAAGCACCTACTGCATCTATACAGGGGTGGTTTATTAAAAAACACCAGATGAATGAACCTGTCAAACAGATTTATCAGCAGCGCAGAGATGAGGACGGAGGACTGATGCTGGTCATTACTATGTGTTTCATTAATATCATGTTTTGTTTTGACTCGGTGTGATTTAATGTGAGCTTTGTGTGTCTGTAGAACAGCTTTAAAGACAGTACACACTGTCACAGGGACTGCAGCAGAAACCTCCATGTGCTGCCCTTATGTCTTTGGGTTCACGTCTGTCTCTGGAGGAGCCCAAGAAACTCGATGCTCGATAGTTGAGGCAGAATCATTGGTCAATGAAACGATGGAGGTTCGGTGCAGCTGCATGTCCTCCAGCCTCATGGTTAAAAACCCAAGGATTAAAACCTGATTAAACAGGTTAAAACAGATGAAATTGGGTTAAAACCTCATTTAAAAACACACCTATGACATGAGCTTGTGCTGCTTAACATCTAAACTCATGAATTAAAGCTGAATTAAAGACGTCGTAGTCATTCGAAGCCAGTTTCTTCTTCCAGCCTCCTCTTGACACTACTTTTGCACCTCTGTGAAATTCCTTTCTTTTCTGTTCTTTCTTCTCCTCTTTTTTCTTTGTTCTCTGCACAGTGTGTTGTTTCTTTGCGCTCAGAACTGGCATGCGTGGTGGAATGTGCAGTGTCTCTGCTGATCTTCCAGCTTTAATGAAAATGTGTCTATTTGACTGGAAAGCTGTCAGGAGTCGTTACCCTACGGGCGCAACTAGAGAGGGTGATTGGAGTGTGGCGGGGGGGCTGAAGTGTGTGTTTAGGTGTGGGGGTCAGCTGTCACATCAAGGCCTAAAGGAGGAATCAGGAGAAGAGGTCATAGTCAGAGGAAAGTGACGCCTTCCACAGCCCTGCTTCCACAGCTGATCTGCCTCCTCTCCCTGTTTGCTCCTAGTTATCGGGTCTTCTGCCTCCTCGGGGACGGAGAACTGTCCGAGGGCTCCGTGTGGGAGGCCATGGCGTTCGCCTCCTACTACCAGCTGGACAACCTGGTGGCCATCTTGGACATCAACCGACTCGGTCAGAGCGACCCAGCGCCGCTGCAGCACCATGTGGAGAAGTACCAGCGACGCTGTGAGGCCTTTGGGTGAGGAGGGGGGAGACAGGAGGGGGGAGACAGTTCCGAACCAAACAGAGTGTTTTTCTGCTCCTCACCTGTGGAACACCTGAGGTCTGCTCCGACTGTTGGATCACTGACATCAGGCCTGGAAGCAGAACGGTTCACTGCAGCTTTTCCTGAAACTCTGAACTGTCTTTCATGCAGTTTAATCGGATAATTCATGTTTTTCCTTTGAACTTTCTACGCCTCTGCTGTGACTTCTGTATGTTTTTATGTAAAGCACCTTGAATTGTCTTGTACACGACATGTGCTGTACAAATAAATTTGCCTTGCCCACCAGAAATCTGCACAAATACTAAACACACGTGTATTTGATCCCAACAGGATCTGATGCTCCATCCCAAAATGTTCCTGTTCAAACTGAAATTCTGTTTTACAGTCATTCCAGTTTCAGATCCTGCTCAAATGTTCAGATTCTATTAGTTCAGAACATTATTTTGGTGCGATCCAACAGAGGAACAGGAAAAAGGGCTTTAGGACGATTCAAAGAACCAGTATTTAATAAAACTGTGTTGAATAATAATACATAAAATATACACAATAAAGAAAAAACAAAAACAAAAATGAACTTCTGCTACATCTGCATTTGAATAAATATCTGAAATTTTATCGATACACTACTTTTTAATATCGATACATTATCATGAAATTAAGTATCACAATATATTACAGAACTGATATTTTCTAACAGTCCTAATATATACTATAAACGAATGAGTGTCGTCTTCTACTATGGACTTCACTCCTCCACATGCATGAACACTGAAGAATGAACCCGTCTTTATTCCCAAACCTGTCAGCTTTCACTTACTGAAGCTTCTCAAATCGGAGGTTTTGTCTGTCTGATGATCCAAAGCATGTTGGAGCTCAGTTTCATCCATTTGGACTTTATCTGTGCTCAAAGACATGTCCGATGTCCTCTGAAGTGGTCAGAGGAGCTCATTACACGAATTCTCTGGAAGGTAACGGCTCAACACATTCAAAGGAAGCCACTGACGTAGTCACCCTGTTCCATATAGTTTCCTAAAGTACAGCGTCATCTATGAGTAGAAAATATCAGACTTTGAATTTAGGACACATTGAATAAAAAACACATGCATTTTCATCTATTTTTGGACACTTTATAGGCAAAACAGTTATGCAGTTTAAAAAAAACAGCAAGATTAGAAAAGAACTGTGAATAACCATCGGAATATTCCACATTCCAGGATTTGCTCCTTTGAAAAGGTTCATCTCCTGTTCTTCCATGAAGTGCACACGTTCATTCCTAATCCTCCTGATACACAAACGGACAGATGTGGACGATTATGTGATTCCACTTCCACCACAAGCAGTTCACGCCCAAAACGCCCCAGAGGAACGTTCACTGACGACGGACAGAGTTTCTGTCGAGCTGCGTTCAAGAAGGATCTGCTCTGTTTTTCAGATGGCATGCCATCATCGTGGACGGCCACAGTGTGGAGGAGCTCTGTAAGGTGTTGAGTCAGCCTCGTCACCAGCCACTGGCCATCATCGCTAAGACCATCAAGGGGAAGGGGATCCCAGGTACAGTCATGGGTTCAACCAAAGCACCGAGGTCATGTCAGCCTTATACAGAAGAGGGCCCAGTGGGGACACCCTTTTATGGAAATGAATAAGGGCATTAAAAAAGTCTCTGAGAGGCTCTTTTGATGGTGATGCAGCACTAATAACGTCCCCAGTAGTAAAGGAACAGAGGTGACAGTGCCAGCTCCATAAAGTCCAAGTCCTGCCATGTATTAGTTCCAACCCTTCACTGAATTCACTGACCTTTGAACTCCTCATGCAGGTAGTTGAAGGGATAGTCAGTGGAATCAGCTGTTGCACATACATGGCAGGACTTTTACCTCATGGAGCTGGGATCGTCACCGCTGAACACAAACGATGTGGCTTTGGCTCCACATGGACGACGACAGTTTAAAAAACAGACAAACAGAAAAATCTGATATTCTGTCGTTGTGCGAATAATTCTGATGTACTTTTAAGTCAGAACAGTTAATGGAGGATTTTACGTCATTGTCACTCTTCTGTCTTTTTTTTAGTAAATGTTTAGAATCAAAATGACCTTCAGAGCTGTTTACTTTGAAAATGTTGAATCCTTCCAATAATTTTCATGTAAAAAGATCAGATTTTGATCGATATCAGCCTCTCAAACTGTATTTTTTTGTCCAGTGGCTGAATGTGTCTGTCATTTGGATCGCTCCTGTCGTCAGATTTTCAAGCTAAACTGTGATTTTTCTGAGTCCAGTGTTGACGGCAGTAGTTTTCTCCTCTTTCTGGACCTGTGGTCGGTCCTCAGGGGCCCTAACCCGCTGTAATCCTGCCAGTGCTTTAGTGCTTTACCTGCTGCTGCGCTGTAATCCCTGAGTATGTGCAGGATCCGCTCAGAAACCGGCCTTTGTGTTCATGTTGTGATAAGGTTAAAGGGAGTGTGTTTGTCCACGTGTGTGTGTGAAGGAGACGCTCAAAGAAGCTTCCAGGCGCTGTTGTGACAGTAGAGCGTGTCTTTGTAGAAGGAAGTCTGTCAGAAACGCTGTGTGTTGTTGTTAAACCATGGGCTCTAAATTCTAACCTTTGACCTTTAAGTATGTGTAGGATGAGCCTTTAGAACAGAGCCACTGAGCTGGAAGCCTGTTCTGGCAGAGACAGCTGTGCATTTGCATACGTTTGTGGGGATACAGTGCACTGGACTTGTACGATGTTTGTGTAGTGAAACTTTTTGCCGGTTTGAGTTAAACATGCTTTATGCCACAGAGTTCGAGGTAATGGACATGAATTAAGGTTGTTCTCATTAGTCAAGAGTCCATGTTTGATATGAAGGATTTCATAAAACAGCAGACTATTGCAGCACTAAGCACATCCAACAGCACGAGCATTAACACGAAAAGTCACAGAATGAGCCAAAGAAGAGCAGTGATTAGGAATTTGTCTTAACTCAGCTGTTTTCTAATCATTGGTTTTATATGAATGAAGCGTCTTTTCTCAACGACTCCATTATTTTATTTATTTATTAAAATTTATTTTTATTTTTTAATTTAATTTAATTTTTTAAATGTAATTTTATTTATTTATTTTTCATTATTTTGTGTTACACTGAAATGATGCAGATGAGAAACAAAGGTCCCAGGACTGAAGATGGAGTGGGTTCATGGCACTGGTTCTGACTGACAGATGCATAAGACACAGAAAAGAAAGTGTTCAATACTAGATTTGTGGTTCACCTGCTTCTTGTTTGGTCAGTTTATTAAAATATTATTATTATGGTTTGGATAGAGGGCATGACAAGTCCTGACTTAGTTTGATTATCCTTTTTTATCATTCTTTCTTTGGTATAATCAAGATCAAATGTCAAAGAAATCAAGTTAATCATGTGTTCGTACATATTTATTACCTATGCAGGATAAATGCAGTGACAGTTTTGCTCATGTAAGACAATATATTGACATGTTTAAGTAATTATTTTGTGCTTTACTATATTTTGAAAGGCATGCATTTATTTTAAATAACTTTTTTTAGGAAGAGCATGTTTAAGTGGAGGGCATCTGTACTTCTGAAGTTAATTTATTGTCATTTCAGTCAATGAAACAGACCCAAAAAGCATAAAAACACAGGACTATACCAGTGTCCTCCCAGAGGCGGCTCACAGACCTGAGCCTCATCGCTTCCCCTGAGATGAATAAAATATTCAGATTGTGATGATTGTCCAAATATCACCCAGAAATGTCCTGCTTCTTCTACTGAAGCACATACGACACAGGTGTCAAACATGCGGCCCGGGGGCCAAAACCGGTCCACCAAAGGGTCCAGTCCGGCCCGTGGGATGATTTAGTGAAATGCAAAAATGACACTGAAGATGGAGTCAGAATCATTTAGGTCGGGTTCCACATACAGACCAAAATGATCTCAAGGGGATCGGACCAGTAAAGTTTTGTCATAGTAACCAATAAATCATGAAAACTGCAAATTTTCTCTTTGTTTTAGTATAAAAATTTAAATTACATGAAAAAGTTTACATTTTCAAACAATCCTTTTACAATAAATATGAACAACCTGAAATGCCTTAAAGGAACAGTCCGCTGTGTTTTCATACTGAAATATGTCCTTCTCTGACCTGAGACGAGTTGATAGAGACCTCTGCGGTCTTTGCACATGC
>JAQQZY010000027.1:36843091-36854308 GCA_030068375.1 Ostorhinchus rueppellii | reverse complement strand
TTAAATACAGAAAAAGCACCCATAACTGAGACTGCGCCTTTTAATACGGTGCGCCGTATGGTCGCGAAAATACGGTACTCCAAAAGTATGGGATGGATGGTCCCCTCTTGGGGGCCATTCAGTCACTGTACCGAAGGAGTACGAGTCTGGTCTGCGAAGCCGGCAATAAGTTGGACCTGTTCCCAGTGAGGGTTGGACTGCGCCAGGGCTGAAGTGCAGCCGGGTGGGGGTCATTTTCGGGGCAGGAGGATCTCGTCGCTGCTTTTTGCGGATGATGTGGTCCTCCTAGCTTCATCGAGCAGCGACCTCCAGCTCTCACTGGGACGGTTCGCAGCCGAGTGTGAAATGTCTGGGATGAAAATCAGCACCTCCAAGTCTGAGGCCATGGTCCTCAGTCGAAAAAGGATAGAGTGCTCTCTCCGGGTCGGGGAGGAAGTTCTGCCTCAGGTGGAGTAATTCAAGTACCTCGGGATCTTCTTCACGAGTGAGGGTAGGATGGAGCGGGAGGTTGACAGGCGGATCGGGGCGGCGTCTGCAGTAATGTAGATGCTACACCGGTCCGTTGTGGTGAAGAGGGAGCTAAGCCGAAAGGCGAAGCTCTTGATTTGCCGGTCGATCTACATTCCGACTCTCACCTATGGGTCATGAGCTCTGGGTAATGACCGAAAGAATGAGGTTACGGGTACAAGCGGCCGAAATGGGTTTCCTTTGCAGGGTGGCCGGGCTCAGCCTTAGAGATAGGGTGAGGAGCTTGGACATCCAGGAGGGACTCGGAGTAGAGCTGCAGCTCGTCCATGTCGAGAGGAGCCAGTTGAGGTGGTTCGGGCATCTGGTGAGGATGCCTCCTGAACGTCTCCCTGCGGAGGTGTTCTGAGCATGTCCATCCGGGAGGAGACCTTGGGGCTGACCCAGGACACGCTGGAGGGATTATATCTCTCGGCTGGCCTGGGAATGTCTCGAGATTCCCCCGGAAGTCGCTGGGGAGAGGGCATTCTGGGCTTCGCTGCTGAAGCTGCTGCCCCTGCGACCCGGGTCCGGTTAAGCAGAAGACGACGAGTATGAGTATTATGTATGTGCTTTTTTTTGTTGTCATTTATGTTGTTGCTTTTTAAGTCGTTCTTTGTAAATAGATTTCCGGTGATGTAGGGGCACATAAATTTAGACTAGTCTCCTTTCTACTCACTTTCATTCTAGTACAGAGAACATTTGTATTTCTATTAAATTGTTTTTTGGTTTACAATGAATGAAATAAAGAATAAAATTAAAAATAAATATTTGAATTTATTAGAAATACATGAAAAAACAAAAACATACAATACAGTGACTTTGAAGGCGACTACCGACCTGCACTATGAGCTGTAGCTACGTCTGGAAAACTTGCAGGAGGTTGTCTGTGTGGTTCTGACCTTTGACTTGTAGTGGTGGGTCACATGCTCTTTCCTGTAGCCCCCTCAGCACATCCTGCAGATCCTTCTGAAAAGCCTCCACTACCTCATCCAGCAGCCCAGCCTCGTTCACCCCCCGCCAGAATGTCACGGAGTCCTCTGCAAACACACACACACACACACACGGTGTGAGATTCTGGTAATTTGTTCTGCCTATTCTCCATGCTGGTTGATGTGTGCAGGATCCTGACCTCCGATGGCTGTGACCCACTCTGAAATCTCCTCTGTCACATCAGGAAACGAGGTTCCTGCTCCATTCACTGAAACAAGGCACAATGCAAACATTTTAAACATGTGCCTGAGCCTCAGATAGACTAATATTCTCAAGTGTTTCCAAGGGCTCCTTCCAGTCTAATACTTCTATGTATATGTAAAGACAGATAGCTCTAGACTAGAACTACTTCAACAGTGTGACTTACAATGAGCTGATGTGGGCGTGGTAGGGACAAGTTCAGCTGACTGGTCCACAGCACTGATTGACACTTTGGTTCCCACCAGGTCGATCTTAGTACTCCGGCAGGTGTTGGAGCATACTTTGGAATGCTGGTAGAAGTCTAGCTCACCTGAATCCATGATCTTCCTGAGGAATGAAATGCAACAAGGCTTTTCCTCACTCTGTTTGCTGAGGTTAAATTTAGTGAAACAGCACCATCTTCAGCAACATTTGTGAACTGAACATGAGAGTGGAACATATCTGCATGAATTCACTACTGTAGTTGCTTTTACTCTGTATTTGAAGGGAATTATCATTAGCATGTCTTCACTAAGGATGAGTATCATTAAGATTTTATTGAATCTACTATTCTTATCGATCTGATGCTTTAATAGTATTCCTATTGGTTTGTGTTTGAGATCAGGGTCTCAAGTGACAGTTCAAATTAACAGAATTATTTGCTTTACTTTCTCATTTGCCGTGTAGGCTGAGTATAATACTTGTATAATATTCGAGTTATAATATTCTTTAGTAGCAATGTACAACAGTTTGAGATTGAACAAAATTTCTCAAAACTGCGAACAAACTTTGTAGATATTGTCCCAAAGAAGCTATGTACAATATAAGAAATTAATCCAACTAGTAGTTTCAGAGAAAAAGGTTGTTGATATCTAGACATTTGTTGACTTTGAGTTTGACCCTTCAAGGTCAAAGGTGATGGACTCAAATGAAAGTCCATATATAACTTCCTATCAGTGCTCAGCAGTAACTATATTCATATCGGTAACCATTTCCATGTCAAAATGTGGCCGATCGAAGTAAAGGCAAATTTTTAATATAAATAATACATATAAATATAACATAATAATACATATAATTTTTTTTAAATTAATCCAATCAACAGTTTTGTCAGAGAAGATGTTTGGAGAAATTGCTAGCAAAGACGATGACAAAAACGATGACAACAAAGATGAAAACGGACACAGCTCATTGGCCTATTGACCAGTGAGCTAAAAATGATGCAACAGATATAACAAGACATGACAAAGTTAAAGAGATAGAAACGATGAGATGAGATAAATATTAAACAAAAACTAAACTATGCCTGACTAAATGTGACAAAAATTACAAAAAGACACATTTTTTAAAAATGATGTAGTGAGAGAAAACGTAATATTCTAAGTGAGATGAGACAAAACAAATCCCAAGACAATGTAAAAGATGCAGAAGGACGAAGATGACAGACCTGAGCATGGTACCGTTCAGGCGGATGGCTCTTTTCCAATCCTTCAGAGTGGATTTTCCAGCTAAACAAACAAATTCCTTTGGGCTGATGACCTGCTCATTGAACTGTACAAGAGGGATAGAAACAGTCTTAGCTACAATATCCATGAGCTACTTGATGATGGACTTTATGTACATGACCTTAAATGTGATACAAATAAACCACCTTACATGTGTTATGGATTGGGCTTCATCCAAGAAACTATATATTAACAAATTTTCTCTTTTTTCTTTTCATATCTTGCATAACATTTTATTTTGTTCATACCCATTGATTTGTGGGATTCACCAGTGTTTTCTCAGTTTTGGTTTTGCTCCACGCAATATAAAGCATTACAAGTGGTTGACTGCCCTCTTACAAGTATAAGACTAATAACGATGAATCAGCCTACAGAGCAGACACACAGAACCTGGTGGACTGGTGCTCAGTGAACAACCTCCCTCTGAACCCAGGAAAGACCAAGAAGCTCATCATCAACTTAAGGAGATCCCAAGTTGATGACATATGGTTGACATATCACTGAAAGAGGTCTTGTCAGACAGCTTGCAGAAAGGATAGACGGTATAGAAGTGGCAAATGGTTGATTTTTCTGGTGAATCTGCATCTTAATCATTGCAAATACTCCACAAGACCAGCTGGAACCTGCATGGGCCCAACATTCACCCAGAAAACAGCCAAGTTTGGTGGAGGAAAAATCATGGTTTGAGTTTACATCCAGTTTGGCATTGTGTGAGAGATCTGCTGAGTGTGTGACCATCACATACAGGTTGCTGTGTTTTTGCTGTTCCTGGAATGCCAGTACAGTACAATACATGAAACTCTGAAACATGATGTGTTTCCTTTGTTTGATTTCATTTTAAAGTATTCTGATTTCACTGAAACTAAAGTTCTTCTTTTTCTTACTGCTCATTTTTTGGTTCATCTCTGAAATTGCTAACCCAAAGTCTGCTGTTTGCACACAGCACAACACCTGCCCTTTTACGGTGTTAAGTTAATGTCATATATGCTTATTGGCCATGCATATCTCACTTATGATTAAGTTAGATTCCACATTCAGCATAACTGGGTAAGAGCAGATTTCAACAGTACAGTACAGACGTTATGCGTATCTGGAGTTGATTCCTCTTACTTTTCCTCTTAACAACAAAAAATAAATAAATAAATAAATAATTAAAATATAACAGAAATTAAAGAGAATGTTGCTGCATGAGGCCAATTGTGTGCTGTCTCAAAGTGCCTTGGTACCTGAACACATTTCACATTGATTCCTGGACAGACAAACTTCTTCCAGACCAGCGTGGCTTTGGCATCTCCACAGGTTATCGGATAATAGATGTCGGCCTCTACATCCACCTCCTCTGTTAACTTCACTGCAGACATACAAACATACACCTCCTAAAGCCAAAGGCACAATTCTGTCATTTAAGGTAAAGCTGACACTTTTTCGGGAAATTCAACCTCTGCTTTGAACCCATCCCAGACTGCACTGACGAGAGTATTCCCCTTAGTGATATTGGTAATAACTGATATCAGCTAATGTCAACAAATATTAGGATTAGCAAGTAAGATGTCTTTTCAGTGATGGTAGATACAGGTCTGGAAAAATAATATAAGTGACCACAGTAAAATTATCACTTTCTCCATTTTTACCATTTATAGGTATGTGTTTGAGTAAAACGAACATTTTTGTTTCATTCTCTAAACTACTGATAACATTTCTCCCAAATACATTCATTCATTTTCTATACCCTCTTTATCCTCACTAGGGTCATGGGGGTCGCATGGAGCCTATCCCAGCGAAGGCGGGATACACCCTGGACAAGTCGCCAATTCATCACAGGGCTGACATATAGAGATGAATCTATAATCACTCTAACATTCACACCTATGGACAATTTAGATTAGCCGATTAACCTATCATGCATGTCTTTGGATTGTAGGAGGAAGCCGGAGTACCCGGAGAGAACCCATGCACACACGGGGAGAACATGCAAACTCCACACAGAAAGGTCCCACCAGTGACTGGTGCGGGAATCGAACCCAGGACCTTCTTGCCGTGAGGCAGGAGTGCTATCCATTGCACCACCGTGTCGTCTTCTCCCAAATTTCAAATAAAAAAATATTGCTATTTAGAGCCTGTATTTGCAGAACATGACCCACGGTCAAAATAACAAAAAAAAAAAAAAAATGCAGGCGTTATCAGACCTCAAATAATGCAAAGATAACCAGTTCATACTGATTTCTAAACAACACAATACTAATGTAATGGGAAAAGTTCAGACATCAATATTTGGTGGAATAATCCTGATTTTCAATGACAGCTTTCACATGTCTTGGCTCTCCACCATTGTTGTTGTATGACTTTATGCAACTCCTGGCAAAGAAATTCAAGAAGCTCAAGAAGCTCATCAATGCTTAATGGCTCGTGACTGTCCATGTTCCTCTAACAGTTTTCAAAGTGGGTTCAGGTCTGGAGATTGGGCCGGCTATGATAGGGTCTTCATCTGGTGGTCCATCATCCACAACTTTATTGACCTAGCTGAGGCCAGGAGCATTGTCCTGGTAGAAGAACCAGTCTTCAGTTTGGGAACATTGTCAGAGCAGCATAAGTTGAATACTTTTCAATAGTTATTTTTTTATTCCAATTACTTTTGCAGTACTAATAACACTGTTTTGCCTCTTGCAAGAAGATAGTGATGGCAGCAGTAGTGGTGTTTATACTTCTCCTTCTCAAGTAAGACTGGGATCAGGTATTTTTATGTAGACTAAGGTGTGCTTGTGTTGGAATTTAACAGATACAGGAATGGAATGGCTGTCATACATGCAGATTTCAGAGGAAATTGCACTGGGCTCTTAATTTTTTCCAGAGCTGTACGTACCTGTCATGTTATATAATGTTTTTTCATAAATGTACTTTTAAATTTGTTTTTCAATAACTGATCAGGTGATGAAGGTCTGAAAGACTTCACAATAGTAAAAAAAAAAATTTAAAAAAAGTATAATTCTAATAAATATTTTTTATTGGGTGATAGGGCTGCATGATTTTGTCCAAAAACAAAATGCCAATTTTTTTCTCTAAAAACTCGATTTTAGTTTTCGATTTTTGGGTAAAAGTACAAAAGATAACAGAAGTTGGCATGTTGTTTTTGTGTGCAGCCCACAATGCAATGTGATGCACCCACAGAAGTTATACCAATACCAGTCAGTGGCAGGCATCAGTCATGCGTGTGTATGGACCACATAAGATGAATGATCCCCATGTAGTTATATTTAAATTGAGGGATTCAATGCCTGGAGGAGACCTTAGTGCTGACCCAGGACACACTGGAGGGATTATATCTCTGGGCTGGCCCAGGGACACCTCAGGATTTCCCGGGAGCTGGTGGAAGTGGCTGGGAACAGAGCTGCCTGAGCTCCTCTGCTGAAGCTGCGTCCCCCCTGACGCGGACCCAGATCAGAAAAAGACAGTATGGTACAGATCCATATGTGGACAATCTAAGATGTATGATCCCCATGCAGTTATATTTGAATTGAAGGATCTGTGCGTGGACCACAGCTTACATTGGTATCACTTCTGAGGACCCATCACAGACCTTTTTGCAATTCCGTAACGCCATAACAGATTTTAAGGTCTGTGGTCATTACATGGAATTCTGTGAAAGACTGCTCTCATAGCAAGGACGAGGAGCCTGCAGCAGCCCAGAGGCACGAGAGAGATGAAATTAATTTGACAGTTACCCTTTTTTTAAAAAAATTATCCTAATTTAAAAATCCAATTTCAGTTTAAAATCGATTCATTCTGCAGCCCTGTTGGGGGGGTGAACAGAAAGTAGCATCAGGAATAATGCTAGCTATTAACTAAATCACCTAGCATACATGGTTTTGATGGCAAGGGAAACTGAGGGACCCAGCAGAAACTCACATGGCATGGGGAGAAAGGTACTGCACAAACTGGAGATCAAAGTCTGAACCCTCTTACTGTGGAGTGACAGTGCTAACCACTAAGTTACTGTAGTACCACAACTTGAGTAGTTGCAGTGCAAAATTTAACAAAAATTAGAGAAATTATCAGTGGTGACATTTATAAGGTAATTTTTAGAAGATAAGCAAAAATCTGTTTCAGCATCATGATACCTGCTATTATTGCTTCAAAAAATGTAATTACAACAAGCTAATTACAATGTATTACCCAACCATTCACTCATTATTATCAGGTTATGATTGCACAGTAATATAAAATGTTACCAAATAAATTTCCAATTCACAAAATAGCCAGAACTGCCCAGCCACCAAATACATATGCCAACAGCCAAACATTCAGAACCAGCTGCAAACATCTGGCACATATATGAGCAGGTCTTACCAATGACTGCCTCCTCCTTAGACAAAGAGTCTGTTGTGCTGGCCTCTACATCAGCGTTCACTGATGTTACCGTGAGGATTTCTTCCCTGGAAAACATGTCATCAATACTAATTTAGCAAAAACAAAATGAAATACCACTAAATATCTCCCATCCTCAAATATTTCATTCAGTTAGCTTGTGTTCATATATGATGTGTGAATGCTCTTCCAAACCTGGGCTGAGGAGTGAGCTCTGCAGTCACCAGCACCGCTTTATCCTCCTCCACCACTGAGGGCAGCTCCTCATTCACAGCTTCTGGTAAAGTTACCACCACCACCTCCCCCATGTCCTGCATACTAACTTCTGAGGAAGCCATACACGAAACCTGCAGCTTCTCACCAAACAACACAACAAAATCAGCAAATTACAGTAAATATCATTGTAATTTTGCTCTCATCTTAAGGATTTATTTTATTTTTTGTCAGCAAAAACAATCATAATTTTCAAATTCAATGTATATTTTAAAATTGAACAAAGATTTTTATCAGTATAATAGTTTTGAATGTTCTACTTCTAGATGTGAAATGTACTGCTTATTTATTTTACATTGTTCTCATCTTGGTGCTTTTGTTTATATCATTCTGCCTTAGTGCATCTTTTAGGTCATTTAATCTTGTTACATCATGCTGTAAATATACTGTTATCTCCTATATTTGTTTTATTACATTATTTATATTGTTTTCAATAGATAGATAGATAGATAGATAGATAGATAAAATTTGCATGTGTGTTCTTACGTGCATGTTGTTAGTGTGTAATCAGTCCAGGGTTCCTACTCATAAGTGTTAAAGAGCCATATGCTGCATCCCTTACAAATAACTTACAACCATATATAATTGGTTTCTTCAACTTTTATTCATGACCAAACCTTTAAATTTAAAAGGAAAGATTATTTGGCTGACTGTTCTGATTTTATTTTATCTAGCACATTCCTAGCCATAATGCCTGAACCCATATTACAGCAACATAAAATGGCAGCTACATCTATTAAGCCCAGTCAGAAGACACATAACCACTCAATTATTTGTCAGAGTCAAACATAATGCTGTTTGAAATGTTGGCATCGATGCTCTACTTGTGTAGTATACATTTCTTTATGCCCGACTCGTGTTCCCTTGGCTGGAGGTCAATTTAAGTTAAGAAAAAAAAAAAATTAAACCGTAAAAATAACTTTATCAGAGCCTAAAAAAGCCAACTAACATACTAACTCAAAATCAGACTCAAATAACAACGGTATTGATATAGTTTCACACACACACACAAAAACATAGTACGTGTTGCAGTCATAGAAATCACTCTTAAATCCTTGTTAGTAATTGCTTCCCTAACAAAATATGTATTTTTAAAAATTTAGTTAAGTGTTTTTAAAGACACAATCAAACAAATCACTGACGTCTTTGTCAAGGCTTGTTAAAAGAGGAATCGTATAAGGTAGGATTTTTATATGTACTTAGTAAACACCGTGAAGTTAATCTTGTCTCCCACTTCACATATCTTCGCTGGTAAATATTTCCAGCGCTGTCTTCAAAGCTAACCGCTACATCAACATAATTCGGTAAAGTTTTGTTTGCAGGTTTATGTGTTCTGCGGTCTCTTAAGTGGCTTGAAGAACGTTGCTACATTACTTTTGGGTCTAGTCCGTTGGGAAAAACAGAATTCATCTTACTTCTGCTCCTCAATGATTCCAATTGCAGAAAGTCACAGACCAGCGTCGCCTTGACTGGCACAAACAAGAGAGGTGACAGGTCGGTTGCTAGCTGTAACTGTTTTGTTTGATGTTTCCCATTTACATAGCTCAAGACCGAGTGTAGCTAACACACAAACGGAGTTGTCTCCTCCATATTTCTCATAAATTAAGTCAGACAATATGCTACACAGATTATTTGGACAATACTCATCGGAAAAAAACTAAGCTAAACATAAACAGTCATCCTGCGCCTTCGGTTCTTCTTCTGTGTTCCTACGCTGCTGCTGCTGCATTTGGTTTTAATGGCGGTTGGCAGTCAACCGAAAGGTGCTTTTACCCCACCTATTGGACTGGAGTGTGAACGGCGATAAAGAGAAAAAAAAATTACAATAATAAAACAAACAAAAAAAACCAATTGAATAAATATATAAGTAACTAGCAGCTTTAAAGTGCTATGTGCAATATAGTATACTGAGACTACCTACTATAAAATATTCATTAATCCTGTTTCATTTAGAAAGGAGGCAATGATTTTCCACAGCTTTGATGAAGGAGACCCTGGATGGTTTGTTAAAATAAAAGCTTGCCTATGGTCTCAAAGCCATGTGGTTAAATCATCCCTTTCATGCTCAAATTCATCACAGTGAATCAGAACATGCTCAATGGTTCCTGGGTTATGACAATGATTGCATAAATGAGTAGGGTGTTTGCTTATTTTATACAGTGAGTAGTTGAGTTCTGAGTGGCCTATTCTTAAACAAGTGAATGCTTTTTTTCCCTTTGCGCTTCTGCCCACTGTCCTGGACAAGCCAATATTATTCTGAATATTGTATAGATGTCTTCCAGTATCAGATGTTTCCCAATGTTCCTGCCAAATTTTGTGTACATGGTTCTTTTTAATGGGTTTTGTGTCACATTTGCTAGTTGATGATTACTACTACGTCTGTTACAGGCCATTTTAGGGAGTTTTTAGCCAGCATGTCCACTAATTCATTACCTTCCACACCAACATGAGCAGGAAGCCAAAGGAAAGAGGCGTTCACATTCCTGCCGTACAGGGAAAAGATCAGGCAAAAAATGTTGTACACAAGTCCTGTCAGGTCTGGGCTCAGACGGTAACATGCTTTCTCCCTGTTTTTTAGTTCACTTCCTGTTTTATTTTGTTGGGTTTTGTTTCTTTGGGTTTTCTCTGTCTTGACATCCTTTTCTCTGCTCCAGTAATCACCTGCACCTGTCCATAGTCTCACAGCTGTTATTCATTGTCTAATCACTTCCTCTTGTATTTAAACCCTCTCTTGTAATCACTCTAGTGCCAGTTTGTTGTTCTTGTTGATTATGTCCCAGCATTTTTTTTTTTCTTCCCTGGTCTTGTTTGTTCTATTGCGTACCGACCTGTTTTGCCTTTTGACCTATGAGATCTGTCAGTGCCCTGTTTACCCTCGCTTGTTTATTGGACCTCCGATCCTGCCTTAGCCCTCTCTGTACTTCTGCTTCTCTCGTGATGGATATTTGGATTCTGAACTGCTTGCTTACGGTATTTGGTTTTGTCTCTCCCCTTTGTGCTGTTGCCCTGTGTGTTTCTCTGGTTTTTGACTTGTGCATGTCCCCCACTAGAGCCAGCCTGTTCCCTTTGATACCGTTGCCCCTTTTGGACTGCTATTCCCGGTTTCTGACCTTCGGCCCAGACCTGACGACAATTTTGGATCTCCCTTTGAAGATCAAGAGCTGCTTCTAATGCGAGCTAAGCAGGACACAAGCTCCGTCAGACAGTACGTGAGTGTTTCGCTCATTGGCTGATTCGGGGTGGAATGACTCAGCCCTTACAGTGCCTGACAAAAGTCTTGTCGCTTATCCTTTTTGTAGAAACAACAGCTTATAACCTGACTTAACTAATCCATTGTTTTCAGAAATGGCACATATGAAAGCTAAAACCCTCCAAAATTATGTGTAAAATCTACAATAAA
>JAQQZY010000027.1:36830921-36842991 GCA_030068375.1 Ostorhinchus rueppellii | reverse complement strand
CCAAAGACATGCACTGATAGGTTAATGGGCTAATCTAAATTGCCCATAGGTGTGAATGTGAGAGTGACTGTTTGTCTATATGTCAGCCCTGTGATGAACTGGCAACTTGTCCAGGGTGTACCCCACCTTTGCCCTTAAGTCGCTGGGATAGGCTCCATGTGAACCCCATGACCCTAGTGAGGATAAAACGGGTTTAGAAAATAAACAAATGAATGAATGTCTTACGAGAGGAGAGCAGTTGAGAGTATATCTCAGCTATTTAACAGGAGGCCCCTCCACCATTCACACAGTAAATAAATAGTAAATAATAGTTGCTTATGAGCTATGAGGCCCTTTCCATTTGCTTGCTAAGGGGTCAATAATATAACTATACAAAGTTGATTCATCACTGGGTAGAACAGGCCTAAATTTCCACCCAATCAAAATTACAAGTGTCCTGCCCCCTAATCAAGATGAAACAGTCAACTAGCTGATTTTCACCTGGTTGAGAAAAATGTTGGTGAAAGTTCTTGTTTAGTTCCATTTCTCACCCATTCCTCTGCTCTAACGTCTCCATTGTCAACCCGCAGTGAAGCTGGACAGGAAGTGGAGACTCCAATGTTCGTTTTTCCCAATAATTCCAGATAATGGTTCAGAGGCATCTTCATTCATCCCCCTTTTTTTTTTTCGTACGATTTGGGTCTGCATTGAGTGTGGTCCAAGTATGCACAGATATCTGCGGAGTGTATAACAGCTGATTCCGGCCAACTCGGTGGGGGTCTGCCCCTCGTGGCTGGACTGGTCACTGAATGGCAAAGTTTTTGGAACAGATAGATGGACGGATGAACAACTGATGACAATACCCTGCAGCCAGTGTGGCTGGGGGTAAAAAAAATTAACAAACTAAAATAAAATTAATTTAAATGATTTCCCAGTTGATGAATGATTTCACATTCATGTTTCCAAAGCCGCAGCGGAGGGATGAATGAGCCATATGCAGCTCCAGAGCCACGGATTGCTGACCTCTGGCTCCGACAGCTGGAGTTGGACCTGAACTGGTGTCTCTGGGTTTCACTCCATTGTGATGACTGTAGAAGTGTTCAGGTGATGCTGGATTTAATTACACAAAGTTGTTCTGTTTTCAACTGATTTGTTTTGACAGCATATATGATACACGTGGACAATAGATAAAAGCAGTAGGACGTAGCTTGGTTCAAGCATATAGCTTGGTAAAAAGATGGGTTTTAAGTCCCTTTTTAAAACTGTCCACAGATTGTGGTGACCGTAAATGGTCAGGGAGGGCATTCCACAGACCAGGGGCAGCTGAGCAGAAAGCCCAGTCTCCCACAGTACGAAGTCTGGTTCTGGGTGGTATTAGGCGGTTGGCTGAATTTGAGCGAACGGGTGACAGTCTGTGGTAAGGGGTTCTTTGAGGTAGAGAGGGGCGTTTCCATAAATGCATTTATGGGTGAGGAGAGAGATTTTATAGTTAATTCTGAAATTGACAGGGAGCCAGTGGAGTGATTTGAGGATGGGGGTGATATGGGCATATTAATGCACCCTCATTAGGATCCGAGCAGCACTGTTCTGGATGGACTGAAGCTTCTGGATGCTCTTGCTAGGGATCCCAATGAGGAGCGCATTGCAGTAGTCTAGCCTGGAGGAGAGAAAGGCGTGGACGAGCTTCTCTGCATTCGTTAGGGTAAGTGCTGGATGGAGTTTGGCAATGCTCTTGAGATGGAAGAAGGATATTTTGCAGAGGTGTTTGATCTGGGTGTCAAAGGTGAGTTGAGGGTCAATTTTAAGACCCAAGTTGGTGACTGATGAGGAAAGGGGGATGTTTTGACCAGAGAAGGAGATGTTGGTGATGGTGGAAAAACGTAGCTGATGTGGTGTACCGACTATGATGGCTTCTGTTTTGTGACAGTTTAGCTGCAGGAAGTTGAGCCTCATCCACGCCTCTATCTCCTCCAGGCAGGTGGTTAGTGTGGTGGATGGCAGGGGAGCAGTAGAAGAGGGGTTTGTCCTGAGATACAGTTGCAGGTCGTCAGCATAACAATGGAATGATATTCCATGCCTGCTGAAATTACACACACTAATATTTTTTTGGACCACCTTCAGCTGTGGCTAGAGCATACATTCACTGAGGCATCATTTTGATAAGCTTCTGCAGTGCCACAACATTTATTTCCATCCAGGGCTGCATTCATTTTTGCCAGGATCTTGTATTGATGATGGGAGAGTCAGACCACTGTGCCAAAGTCTTCAACACATCACAAAGATCCTCAAACGGGTTAAGGTCTGGGATGTGTGGTGGCTAATCTTTGTGTGAGAAAGATGTCTCATGGTCCCTGAACCACTCTTTCACAATTTGAGCATGATGAATTCTGGTATTGTGATCTTGGATTATGCCCATGCCATCAGGAAAAAAAAAATCCAATTAATGGAATAAGATAGTCATTCAGTTTATTCAGGTAGTCAATTGACCTCATTCTTTCTGCACATAACATTGCTGAACCTAGACCTGACCAACTACAGCAACCCCAGATCATAACACTGTCCTCACAGGCTTGTACTGTAGGCACTAGGCATGATGGATAATCAATTCATCCACTTTTCTTCTTACCCAAATGGGCCCATCATCCTGGAACAGGGCCAGTCAGGACTCATCAGATCACATGACTCTTAAATGAGAATAAGATGTCCCTCACAGACATACTGTATTTCACACCTGCAGAGCCATCAGCATCGTGGGTGACACCTCCCACCCCTCCCAGTCCCTTTTCAGCATCCTGCCTTTAGGAAAACGGTGACAGAGCTTCCAGGCCCAACCTGCAAGACTGTTGAACAGCTTTGTCCATCACGCTGTCAGGATGCTGAACTCTGTCCACTATTACCCACCCCCACCCTCTGCCTTCAGCACCCCCCCCCCCACACACACACACACACACACATACATTTACACAAGGACTTTATTACAAAGATTGCACTATTGTTGTCATATCTGCTGCTGTTTTGATCCGTTATTTGCCTCATAACCGTTACTGATTGGACTACTGCTGCTATTATAAATAGAATTATATATTCTATTCTACTTTATTCTTTATACCACTGTTTATTCTTAATCTATTTGAGCCTTTTTTTTTAAATTGTATGGCATGTAATAACAAGGTGAGAGAGAAACTGTATCTCAATTCTCTGTATGTCCTGTGCATCTAGTGAATCAACACTAAAAAAAACCCCCTTTGAATCTTAAATATAGCAGTGAGTTCTACTGTTGTTTTTTATTATAATTTGATTTCACCAAATGTGTAAATGATTGCTGATCACAACAATTAAAGATTTTTTTTCCGACCACATTTCTTCCAAGAAGATGATGGCTCCCCGTTATCCTTCCAGTTTTTAATCATGCGTTGGACAGTTCTTAACCCAATTTTAGTAGTTTCAGCGATGTTCTTTAATGTTTTCTATACTTAATGCATGCCGATAATTTGGCCTTTCTGTAAAACAGATTAACATCTTTTCCACGACCACAGGATGCATCTTCTGACATGATTGTTTAAGAAATGAGAAGCTGTTGACTGCATCAATTAGGGTTAGTAATTTTCCGATGGGAGACATTTTCCTTTGCTTGGTTAAATTCAGGAGGTGACTTTGTTAAGGCTGGGTAGTGAATTTACAGAGCAAAAGGAATGTCTGTATCAAGGAAAAACAGTAATACTGAAAAACATGTTATATGCCTTATTCTTCATTCATTTTCTACAACTGCTTATTTCTCTCAATGGTTGCAAGACTTAACCATTGTCTGAATATACCATTATAGCACAAACTAACCTGTGTAGTTCATTTCAACCCCAGAAGTACAGCAGGGTCTTTCATCATCTTTTCAATCCTACAGCCATCAAAGTGAGAGGATATTACTTTTCAGAAAAAGGCATCAGTTTGTTTTGCCTTCTAAACCTGTCGTCCTAAGATTTTCTTTCTCCTTTGAAACATGAAACAGAAACCCAAACTGCTCTACTTAATGATAGCAGCAGAGGCAGCACCTTAGCATTATTTCAAACAAATTACTTCAAAAACCACTTTCACTCCCTTCCAATAACAACAAAAGGAAAGCCTTTGTATTCTCAGGAGTAGAGTATAATTGCAGAAAAATACAACCTTCTTAACCTGAAGTGGACATCACACTATAAAAACAAGGCTTCTCCTTTTAAAATGAATGTTCCTGTGCATCTAGAGTGTCAGCCAGTGCAAATTAACTAAAAGAGCACACACCGCATTTAAAAAAATAAAAACTCAGCCATTATGCTCATTATCTAATTTTTCTTTTTCAGGGAAAGCTATTAGAGGCATTTTTCCAAAAAACCTGCAGAAACAGCATCTCAAGTGTTGTCATACTTAGGTTTCTAAAAGGTCCTCATTGTCTCTGTTTCTGTATAACTGTTGAGCACTACTTCTGGGCTCTTGGTACACTTTTGACCTCCCATTTCCCATTTTGAAAAAGCAGGAAGCTTTATGGGTATTTTATCAGGGCCATTAAAGTGCAGAGAAAAGGAGACTTTTAGCAGCAAATGAGAGACTTCGCTCTGTACTCCAACAGACATGTTCTGGCCTTTGTGCACTAAATAAGCACAGACTTTACCAGTACTAACCTACCTAAAGTGTGACACCTGACATCTAACTAGCCAGCAACTTCCATAACTAAAAAATGTGCCAAGACCTGCAAATCCTTGAATGGCCTCATGAGTCTGTCTTTTGATGTTTGTCTGTTGTAAGGGACAATGACCTCAGCTCCAAAGTGAAACCAAGTAGGGCCTAACAATATATTACACTAATTTGACTAATGAATATTTTGCTTGGTGAAAATCCTAAAAAAAAAAATTCATTTCAACAAACATTGAAAATGCAACATCTTCCATTCTTGTCATACATTACTTGTGACTGTTTCTCCAGTCTATATGGCATATATTTCATGTAGCTAGACGACAATTAATTAAAATTGTAATTGTAAGTTTTTGGCCACATTGCTCAGCTCTATGCGGAAGTATCTGACTGGCTAACTGGCTACTACAGCCCAAAAAGTTGTTCTGCCCATAGATTTACACTGAATTTGTGTGTTTCACCGCTATTGTTCTAATGGCCAGAACAACAGTTTGAAAACCAATGGGGACCTTTTGTTTCTCATGAACGATCTATGGTCACGCATTTACTTGACAAACTAGTGTAGTTGTGGTTTAGAAGTTGCACCAACATAACCATCAAGTGAATGTACCATAAATTGTATTAATTCACATCGTCATAAATTGCATAACTTGCCTACTTTGCCTACTGTTGCCAGTGATTTGTACTGGGTTTCTTAGTCTGTCAGATTGTCTGTCTGTTAATTAACAAAGATAGTTAATAATAATAATAATAATAATAATAATAATAATAATAATAATAATAATAATAATTGTGTTTTCAAAGTTGACATCGCTGTCTAACACACAAGTGTTTAATTTATCAAACAGCTGAAGCAAAGTGGCAGTAACCAAAGTTCTAAACTGATGGCTTCAGAACAGATGTTCACAAATTAGTGGTGATTTCACTGATGCTTTATCCACTTTTTTATGTGCAGTATATGCTGCTTGCCTGGTGTTATTAGCATGAATCCACAAAAAGGTCCAGTCCTGTATCACACAGGAACAGTTTTCAGCAGATTTGGAACCAGTTCATCCCTGGCTCTACTGATTGTTGTGGAAAAGTTGCATTCCATATTGATTTTCAGTGGCCCACTTGGCCAGTGATCGGAGTACAGTGTGTGCTGGATGTAGAGCTATGCAGGACAAATATGTTATAGGCAAGACCTTCCTAGCAACCAGTCATGGAACATAGAAGGGTGGCTACATCTACAAGTTTGTCTTTAATGTGTAACAGAAGCATAAATATCTGTGTAGATGGTAACACCGTAGAGCTGGTGAACCAAGTCTGCCAGAAAACAAAGTTCTTAGTTTTTCTTTCTGTTTGACTGTGCTACAGATTCCAAAGGCTAATTATTTACATCAAACAAGTATTCATCATGTGATGGTATTTCACATCCAAAAGGTTAACCATCACTGTTGCATCATGATAGTCGGCAGAAACATTTTCTTGTCTGTTGTTTAACACTGTACCTTTTTGTGAAAACAGTCTGTAAGAGTAAACGGTACCAAAAATGCTCTTAATACTTCGTATTAAATTTGACCTATCCTTATTCAAGTCTTCATTATATTTATTGTATTTTATTAATTAGGTCTGGGTTATGCAGCCAAATTGTTTTCATGATTTCATTCTTTATTTATTTATTAAGTATTTAATCTAAAAAAAAAAATTGAATGCAATCTGAAGTCTTATTTGATCAAAAAATCTATTTGTTATGTACAAATAATTACTTGTGGTTTTAAACTCTTCTTTATGGTAACAACATGATAAACATCTGTCAAATAGCACAAGATTTCACAGATACTGAAGTTGTCACTGTTGTGATTTTCAGCATCAGAACAAGTAAAATTTTGAAAAGGAATCACAAAAAATTCAATATAAGGAAAATCACAATACAACATAAAAATTATAGCACAATATATTAATATAATTAAAGTATAATGAATATGAATCTGGTTAAATATGGATCTAAACTACAACTTAACTGGCTTTTATAGGTATTAAACTTACATCATACTAGTTCTAGCTTATATAGAAAACTTTGGAAATTGAAGTTCATGATAATGAATGAAAAGAAAAGAACGGGCTGAAGCATAGAAAACAATGTGGGTGATGGGGGAATGAACTCAGTATTTTTGTTAACCAAGAAGCTGAGAGCTTCAGAGCTGTGTGTAACATGACTCTGTTCTACTGATCAAATGAGTGCAGAAGATGTGCATGAAGATGTACGGATTACTGAAGGTGCACAGTCAGGACCACATTAAGAGAGTGCACTGCTTGCATTAGGTGGGAAATGGGGAAAATAAGAATCAAATGCTCTACTGGCAGTCACTTTGAAATAAAGGCCTCAGTCAGTCATGGAATCACGGTGTGCCGTTGACATGGTACTGTTTAAGTCACTTGATACAGGTCTATTAGTTTTAGATCCACTTATTTGGGGTTTATAATCCAGAAAACTGAAAATCTCAAGACCTGAAACTGGTTTGGGTATGGTTTATATTAACCCTAAACTCTAACCCCAGTTTCAGAGCCTTGGTCTAACATTTGGCCATGCAGCTCTTCATGCACTAATAGGGCATCTATATGTTCAGTGACTGTCAATCTACTTATACACACACATACACACACCCCGTTATTCATTATATTTGTTTCAGTTGGACTTATTTCGATCTACCTTTTATGAATACACCAACTTTTACACCTATTTGAAGTAGGGCTGAATACATTCTTTGCTCATTTTTTGCATTCTAGAGATTTCTGAGATCGTGCCCATTTATCAATGTCAGTCTCAGACTGTAAATGGATGGAGCCAACATCACGTCATCTGTTGGTCTTTGAACTGATGATATCATCTTGAGTTTTGGAAGTCAAAAGTTGACTATATTTGGGCAAGTGGCTGGATCTGTAAAAATGTGAGGGGAGAGTGTTAAACTGAAGCCAAACATCAACTTACTGACAGTTAAAGTGTCAGTTCATTACACATTTAACTAAATCATCAGATAGAGATATTAGTTTAAGTTATAAAGCATCGAAAACCAAGGTTGCAACTCTAAAAAAGAAGGAAAAAACATCCTCAGTCTGTTTTGCTTTCTTGAAATCGTATTATATTTTGATCTTTCTGACATTAATGCAGTGGTTCCTTCCTTTTTTGGCTCATGACCCCATTTTAACAGTACAAATTTCTGGCTTTTTTTTTTTTTTTTGCAAAAAATAATTTGTTGTTGATCCTGTAATTGTTTGCTATACTATGTTGCAAATAAATGTTAATTTTAGAGGACATTTACTGTAGCTTATATAATGTATATTATTATGGATGGAGGCAGAAAAGCCGGTTTCAGATTACTGCACAAAGTGTGAATTTTATTTACCTTGGTCAAGATATGTACTGTACAGTCAGTCCAGCTCATATTTACAAGGCTGCAAATTAATACTAAACTAACAATAACTCAAACTATGGATTACGAAAGAGCTGCAACATCTTAAACTGGCCACAATGAACATTAGAAAGATAAATAGTACCACAGTGCTTCAGTTTCAGCTCCAGAGTTTGTCATGTCTTTTATGTACTGTGATTGTCTCTCCATATACATTTTTATTAGTAAGTTTTTATTTTTATCAATTACTAGAAACTTCAGCCAAACCCCATTTCAATTCCAGGCAACCCCATATGGGGTCTCAACCCCAAGGTTAAAAATCACTGACTTACTGCCTCCTCTCAAGTACTATACAATATGGACTAAAGTATAGGGATCTGTTGAATTCATCCTGTTTCTTTTCTAACTGGGGTCTGGGGTATAAAACAAAAATGAAAAACCTCTTGGGCATTTTAGAAGCAAAGATTGCAATTTAAACAAAACTAACCAATGCAATGATATTTAACACAATATAAAACTATATTATGACATTTACAACACATTATTGTGTTGTAGCCTAGACCCATTAGAAAAGAAACACCTGAATTCAATGGATCCAAATACTTTTGTCCATATAATGTGTCTATTGCCATCAGTTCCAGATGTACTAACTAGACCTAATTTCAAATATAGATTTGTTCATCAATTTATTGAGCGTTATGTTGTGTGGATGGATGGAACTATATAAGGTCTACATAAAATGATTACACTAATATATTATCATATTTTTATGGGTAACTTACACTGTTTCATTATTATCATCATTATTATTTTATTTACTTTTATTCTCATGTTGTTATTGTTGTTGTTTTTTACGTAACCCTTCTTTTTATTGTACTTTCAACATTTGCATACAAGAACCTGTCAGATGACATGAAAAATTGCTTTGTGATATGGATATCAATTGACGTTAACAATGTTGCTGATGTTTAATTCAGACACACAGCATTATTTCTGTGACAGACGCACACAGTGAGCTTACTGAAACTGAACTGGCCTACATTCTTTGAAACATACCTCTTTAAAAGAATGACACACATGGGAGTGTGACCAACCAATCAGGGGGCTGTGAAAAGCACATAGTCTAACAGATATCCAAGTTCTACAGCTGTGATGGAAATGAAGAAAACCTGTAGGGATCTGTTTGAATCATCTGTCCTTCACTCACAGGATTTCAGAGGATTTTAAGTAATTTCTCCATTTTGACTATGTGATTGTCTTTATTTTTGTACTTTGTAGATGACCAAATTCACCAAAGACCATTGTCTGGAGATTATCAACAAATTTGAGCCATGCACTGAAAACCAGAAACAAGAGGTTTTGGGTATTGATGGTAAGAATTATTGATTTTTTCGTTTTTTCTTAAAACTGCATTGGCAGCAAACTTTGGCACACTTGCTTCAAATCATGTCTAAGTAACCTGTTTTTGTCTGTAAACTACAGTCATGCTTCTACTGAGGTTTTTTTTTTTTCAGTACTGCAGACTTGTTTTTGCATGCACTGATCAGCTGTGTTTATAGTGACAGTCTTAGTTTCCACAAGTCGGTAAAAAGTTTTGAACTCATCTGAGTTGTAGGGGTTAAAATGTCTAAAATACTACTCCGGGAAAAGGCTTCTTCAAAGTGTGATCAAAATATCAGATTTGGAATCTACAATTTGTGTAAGAAAGCTTGATTAATGTGTTTCTAATTCATTTTCCAATTCCCTATATTGAGCTTCATTTTATTACACATTATTTTTATCTTTTGATAATGAATAATACACATTGACATCATTG
The DNA here is from genome assembly GCA_030068375.1 of Ostorhinchus rueppellii. NCBI lineage: Eukaryota > Metazoa > Chordata > Actinopteri > Kurtiformes > Apogonidae > Ostorhinchus > Ostorhinchus rueppellii. The sequence goes on along the minus strand of JAQQZY010000027.1, from coordinate 36,833,142 downwards.
TGTTGAAGGTTTTTTTTGTTTTTTTGGTGTATACATACATAATTTTGAGAGAAAAAATACTTCTAAATCATGTTTTATTATGTTTGCTCCTGTTGCATTGTTGAAGCTTGTTTAACATGTAGGAAACATGGATCCCTTTAAAGCATTGACTTCAGTGTTTCAGTGCAATATTTAGGAGTATGTCGAAAGTGTGATCTGAAGAATTCAATGAGTAAACATCACAAAAAAATGTCCAGTTAGTATTTCTGTCCATTTAAATGCTGATGATTTTTTTAGTTGTTCCGAAAGTTGAAGAGACTTAAAAAGCCATCTGTGTTTCAAACTATCTATTATGGTCAGAACATGACAAAAACTGTAACATTGTGGAGAGAAATTATTTCATTGTTTCTGAGTGGTGTCATTTTTTTATGCCTTCAATAATTTCTCTCGGGATTAATGAATATATGTGATATCTAATATATTGTAAACAGATGCTGTTATGAAGTCCTTTGCATATTAAAATACTGTTTTCCTGCATTATCATTGTGTCTTATAACCTTCTTTCAGGTTTTACAAACTACATGCGCAGCCCAGCAGGAGACATCTTCAACCCTGAACACTACAACGTGATGCAGGACATGAACCAACCGCTGTGCAACTACTTCATTGCTTCGTCACATAACACCTACCTGATGGGGGATCAGCTCATGTCCCAGTCTAGGGTTGACATGTATGCATGGGTGCTGCAGGCTGGCTGTCGCTGTGTAGAAGGTCAGCACACACACCGTTCACACAAAAGCCAGTGCAAGAACTCAGGTCAACAATGAAGTTATTTTCTACCCTGACGACTGCTTTCATTTTGAAGCAAGATGAAATGAATTTCAATGTGTAACTTGAAGAAATTCACATGCATTAATTGCTTTATTTTTCATCGGTTTTATCATCTTTTGTGAGTCACCTGATCACATTGTTTGTTTGAAATCAGTGATATCAATTTTTTTTAGCTCATTAACTTTAACATTAGCCTTAAATTGCCTCTATACCAAATGAATTCAGACAGACAAAACATTATATTTTATTCTTTTTAATTTTGTATTTTAATAATCAGTAATTTCCACACCATCTCATTATTTTTCTTATTGGGAGTTATAACATGGATATCTTGAACCATAAGTTGTCTGTGAATATTACCAGGTACCAGGCTGCATACAGAAGTCTTTGTCTATGTTGGTGCAGATGAGGTTCAATTAATCTTGAGGAGCTTGTGGGACAGATGGTCTCTCCATCTCCATCACATCTCATCCATGTCCTGTTTTTCCAGCACTCTCCACTCATCTCATGAATCCAGCTGTTCTGAACACCCAAAGGCCACAGCAGTTTAAGCATGGTTGTTTGAATGAATATCCTAGTGGTGATACTAATTCAGGAGAAAAAGTTTTCATTCATTCATCTTCTATACCCGCTTTATCCTCACTAGGGTCACGGGGGTCACATGGAGCCTATCCCAGCTACTTATGGGCGTATGGGAAGTTTTTTTGTTTTTTTTTATGAGGGTCATTGACACTGGAGAATAGTCTGTAAATTTTGTAAAAGACATTAAAACCCTGAAGAATGCTTCTGTTTGTTATTAAATCATTTAATGAACAAAGTAACCAGTTCCAAGAAGCAGTAGCACCAACCGCCAGCAGTACCAATTGGTCATGGCGGGCGCCCTAGCTGGGGAGATCCGCAAGAAGGGCCCAGTGCGCATCCAGAGTTGCCACCGACGACCGCCGTACCTGACCCCCTCCGACCGGCCCGCCTTCCGCGTGGCGGCAGGACACCCGGCCCGCAGAAGAGCCCCCTTGGTCCTGTGAACCGGGCCGCGCAGTGCGCCTCCGGTAGCGGGGAGGTGGTGAACTGCTCCCTCAGCCGCGGTTTGATTAATCAATAATTTAATTTAATTTGGATTTCATCAAAATGACTCATTATTGATGACTTGATTTATGCACTGAAATCACGGCACAACACGCACAAAGCAGCGATCATGGGCAGTGCCCTGCTGGATCCGTCATCAAATTTCAATGTGCTGATTTGTCTGATGGATTTGTCTGGTTGTGCAGGAAAGAGTGCATGGCGTTTGTCGGGTTTTACAGTGAAACGTAACATTCAACTGTGAAATGTGGAGGATTAGTCGGGTTTGCAACAAAACGGATTTTACCACTTGTTAGAGAATGGTGTAAACTGTACTGTGGTACTCTCA
>JAQQZY010000027.1:36794471-36805456 GCA_030068375.1 Ostorhinchus rueppellii | reverse complement strand
TAGATAGATAGATAGATAGATAGATAGATAGATAGATAGATAGATAGATAGATAGATAGATAGATAGATAGAAATTACAATTATTCAGCTGACCTCTCCTTAAATTCCTTTGTCTGAAATTTTCCCCATGCCTTGCAGATGAGAGAAGTGGTAAGTGTTTAACCCAAAATGAACAGAAGTACATTCTGCTTAATTTATTATAATGTCTGATTTTGTGAACTTTAAGGCCTAGAAGTTAATGTACAACAGTAGAGGCTACTGGTCTTTCAAAGAGGGTAAGCTCATTGTCAACTTACATCATAAAATTTGTTGATTTATTTATATCTAAATTCCGCCTCTGTTCCTTTTCAAGAAAATGGTTTACGGTGTACATCTCAAAATACCTGTCAATCAAAATTAGATTCAGCCTTTCGACTGATCTTCCAATCATCATGCAGAAGCTCAGCATCCAGGCCAGCTGAAGCCTGCCCACAGAGACACTGAGCGTCTGGGGGCGGGACAAAATAGTGGTGTTTATCCAATGACCGTCAAGTTTTGAAGCAATGAAAAACTGTCTCATTGAAGTGCACTGAAATGGACAAATGCTCTGGTTCATATCACAGTAGAGACACTAGAGAGCACAAATGCCTAAGCTGCTGAGCCCCACCTGCCATTACACCACACAACGAAGAAGTTGTTCTATGGGCAAATGCATTGACAACCAAAATGGCGCTATGGAAAACTATGAGAAGTTAACAATATCGACTCAGTCCATTTGTGAAAAGTTGCTGATTCTGAACAAACTTGTCTTCAAGATAAACGTGTTGTAACATTTTTGTAGTCGATGAAATGAAACACAGCCGTACAGATTTGACCATTTAATTTTTGACATTCTAGGGGAAGCTGAGCTTCCCTTGCAGTCTGAGAGAAATCGCCTCTGATGTACAATAGATGTTTTACAACCTAGTAAAATTAGGTTCAATCAGGTTCAGCAGAATGTAAGTGTAGAATACTTTGTTTCTATACTTTGTTTTTGGTGTCAATAATACAAGATGCTGAATAAGATGAAGTTGACATTAGGTTGTGCTGCTTGTTATAAGATCATCTTTTAAAGAATGTCCTCTATTACTTCTGCATATTGACGATTTCATCTGCTTATTGTTTGACTGAAATGTGTGATAAATTGGTCATATATGACTGAGAAATTAAGAAATGGACACTGGAAAGAAGGAAGAACTGGGAAAAGTTGATATTTTGGCAAATAAACAAAAAATCTGATGAACAACATAGCTTCAGTCTATATGGTTTTGCAGCCATCTGCTTCATGTATGCACTGCCTCGACTCCAGCACAGATAACACAGGACATACATCACAAGATGACTCCCAATCACAACAAGCAATGCAATGTAAGGTGAACTTTGTCATCTCTATTGTAAAAATCCTTATCACTGTATTATAACCACTATCTGAGGTCTGGATGTCACAAAAAAAAAAAAAAAACAACACTCCTCCATTTTCACATTACATGTTTCAACGGAGTGGATCCTACTGTGAACCCCAGCTCCTCCACTCAGTTGCACTTCTTGGTAGGCTCCTGTATTTGTCGGTTGAGGGCCCTGAGTTTTTCCTCTCCTGCACCAAATCTTACAAGGGAAAGAAAGCCAGACTATGTTTCCTGGAGCCTCATCACAGTACCAGATATGTGCTGACATCTGTTCAGTCATATAATGCTGGCAGATACGGAGTCACATTACCTTGACACCTTTGTCTTTGCCTTCTTTTCCAGTGTAACACGTACTGTACTGTGCGTCTTCATTTTTCAATTTGTAGGTTTTATGCAATGGCTCTTTTTTTCCTGTTCAGAAGCTTTTCTTTCCTGTAAGCCATTTCCTTGCCTGCATTCTCCCACTTCTTTCCAGTTTTGCTAAATTCCTTTTTCCTCTCTGTCCCTTTTTGCACGCTTTCTCTGTTCCTAGTGCAGAATTGAGGGGATGACCAGAGCCAGGTAAACCGCTGAACGCATATATGCTTTTCTGAATACACCCTGTGTACCTGGACCTTCACTTCACCCATCACACTCTGTCTCACCAACCTGCTTCTCTGATGACTGCTGCTGTGTGTTGAAGCTCTCCTGCATCTCTGCACATTCTTGACACTCTAGATCAGGGGTGGGCAGTCCTGGTCCTCGAGGGCCAATATCCTGCATGTTTTAGATGTTTCCCTCTTTCTACACAGCTGACAGTCATTATCAGGTTTCTGCAGAGCTTGATGATTGGCTCATCATTTGAATCAGGTGTGTTGCATGATGCATGATATCGGCCCTTGAGGACCAGGATTGCCCACCCCTGCTCTAGATCATACCAGTAGAAATGATAAGAGCACCATACTCCCTCTTTTTCCTTCAGTGCATTCATTGAATGGGGTGTAACCAACCAGGAACACTGAAAATACCCTTGTTAGTCAATTGGTCAACAAGAATCTTTAGTCTGACTTCAGCTGAGGGGAAAAAAAACATCACACAATTTCATGACACTTGGTCCACATCATAATATTTATCACTGTGCTATATTTCTGTGTTTTAAGGGTTTAAAAAGTAGGATTTTATCACAAATGTGCAGGATTCCAATGCATTTCTAGCAACTTCATCTTGCCTGTAAAGTAAACTCCTGAACTCTTGGAACAAAATAGAAAGACTATCAAGCACATGTTACTGATTTGTATATGATAAATGCACAAAAGGCTGGCTTTGTCTTTTCGTTTTGTTGTTTTTTTCCAAAGAGGAAGCATAAATCTGCCTTGGTTTTCACTTACTCCCTGTTTAAGCTAACTTTTTTATGAAGCTTTATTCATATATTCTTTAATAAAAGGTTGTGAAAAATATGTTAAAAACAGACAAATAATTTTTTAAAATTATACCTTTAGCAAAAAGCAAATCATGTGACTTTCAGTTAGCTTACCTTAAATATAACGTTTGGCAAATTGAGAACCTCAGATACCGAATTAATATAACAATAATAATGACAGAAAAGATGTAAAGGTATTTTTTTTCTCTTTACAGATTGTTCCAGAGTGCAAAGACCAGTCCCCCACCTTCCATTTCTTGCACTAAAATCTGAAGACACCAGTAACAAACGCTTGAGCTGCTCTGTCTCCACTCCAGAAGACACCTCAGCTTCACATCATTCTTCATCCACACCACTGCATTCACCACCCATAGCAATAAATGCAGAATCTCCATCATCATCTTCTACGAATGAGGCAATGGACAGTCCTGCAGAAAAACAACTAGCTCCTCCCAGAATCACACCAGTCTCTCCAACATCTCCTATTGAGCAAACTGTCCAATCACAATTCAGTAAGCAGAGCCTGCCAAACAGAAACATCCAGATATCCATGGAGCATGCACCAAGCCACACGGAGATCCAAGAAACTCATGCAAACAGGAAAACTGTTTCAACAGACTTAACATCAGCACTCAGAGCAGAACCACCAGCTTGTGTTGATTCTGCTAGAACACCTGTAATTCAGTCAGTCCAGGCAAAGAGGGCGATGTTTAGCAGTCCCCAATCAAACACCCCAGTAAGAAGAACAAAAAGCGAAGGCTATGTTCATGCACCTGTGGCCTCAGTTGGCCAAACCCAGTCAACCATACCACAGGTCTGCACAGATGCTACAATGAATGACCAGCTTTGGAGCAAGCTGGAGCCTGGCAACCATCGAGACAGCATGTCCTCCTCCTCTAGCATCTCCTCCAGTGACACAGTCATTGACTTGTCCCTGCCAAACCTGGCAAGGAAGAGTCTGAGCAGCCTACCTTCAGCCAGCAGCACCTGTGATCAGCCCAGGGGCAACTGCCGTCACTCAGCGTTAGTTGCCTGCAATACTGTGCGAGTCAACAAGAGCAAGTCCAACCCCAACCTTCCACAGATCGAGTGTCCCATACATGAGCTTCAGTCCCGCCCCCTGCAGTCCCCTCAGGAAGCATCTTTGGACTCACTCAACAGACTCACTCAAAGGAGGCACACCTGGAGCCGCCTCTTCATGGAAGAGCTCAAGCAGTCATCAGGCAGAAGTCGACCTTCCTCCACAGCTACATCCGTGGCAGCTACAACCTGTATGTCCAAAAGCCTTGGTGATCTAACATCTGATGACATCTCCTGTAACTTTGATAGCAAGTATCGCAGCATCAGCCGCAGCTTCATTATCAGGCCACACAGGGAGCAGCTCCACAAGGGTGGCTTGCAGAAAACCAAGGCACCCTGCAACCTCACAGAGCAGCTCCGGAGGCTAACTGATGTGGAGCCCCTAACTGCTAGTGACTTTGCTCCTGAAAACAAAGCTAAAGACCCTCAGGAGGAATGTGTTGATGAAACCCTAGTGCGAAGGACATCCTCAAGGAGCCAAAGCCGCGTTCGCTACATTGCAAACAGGGCCAAGAAAGCACAGGAAAGGCAAAGGCTCCAGGGCCTGGTCCAAGGCAGAAGTGCAAGCTTTAGCCTTACTGGTAGCATCAGTAGCGGAAGTAGCAGCAGCCCCATTGAGGAACGGGGGAACCCCGAAGGGGCATGTTGCGTGGCCCGGAGTCCCTGTAACAGTCTAGACCTACTGAGTCAGCTCACCCCCTTAGGCACCCCCTCCCTCAGACAGCCCCAGTCATCCCCAGACTCTGAAAACAGTGAAGTCTTTTTCATGCTCAAACTCTAAGGGCTGGCTGACTTGGAATTGATCGTGAGAAACACAGCTAGAGATTTGTTTGGGATAAAGTCCAGGTTTTCAGAAAAATCTGCAGACCTTGCAAAATATTTCACAGAAAAAGAATCACAACCCAGATTAATTAAATGTCTCATAGAAAACTGTGTTCCACTAAATTAGTAACACAAACAGTCTATTCTGTATTGTTACATTGCACAAGATCCATTTTTGTAACTTTGAGGAAATCTTGTCTTGACACTGGAGAGTAATTGTTGTAAAGGCAACTTCTACAGCTCTGTCATTTGTTATCACCAAATGTTAGATAAATGCCAGAATGTATTTAGTGAAAATACCAGATGTTTTTATATGTTTCTGTTAAATGTGACCTACACTCAAGTCTTACTTTGCAATTTTACATGAGCATACAGTAGCAATAGATCACAACTAGAGAACATGATTTGAAATGTTCCATTCTTTTTATTTACTCGAACTGTATACTGTAGATATTCCTTGACTGACTTTACTGATTACATTAAGGCGTTATAATACTAACTAGCCCATCCATCTACAAGCAATATTTTGAAAATGATGGCATGGTGTATTGTTGGAGATAATGTACAGCTTGCAACTTATCAGTGAGGCTTGTCTAATCTTTTTGTTGAAAAAATAGAAAGATTCACACCTATGGTGCAGAACTAAAGGCTGTCGTACTCTGTATACCTTTTTTTTTGCATTTTGATCAAGCTGCCAATATTCTCCTGACTTGTAGCATGTCACACAATTTAGATCCTGTACTTTAAAGCAGTGGCAGACTACTCCATACCAAGTTTTGCCCTTTTTAGTTGACTGCATGTTCTTTTATGCACTGTAATGTTTATCCTAAGGCTGTGCTTTATTTTACAGAGTTTTTATATGAAGATTTATCAATATTCTAAAGCTCGTTTTTGGATCGTCTGATGGTCTCAAAAGCATCATGTCCAAATGCTTGTGTTCTCATTGGTCTGTGGTACTAAAACAAGATGGAGATGATCTGTATCAAAGCACGTTTATTTGTCGACCTGCTGTATTGTTTGCACTGCCATGCCAGTTCTTTGTGCAGAATTTTAGGGACGATATTTAATTCAAATCTTGTTGAATTATGACCTAAATAAATCTCAAATCAATATTAAGTTAAGATTTTTGACACCTCATTTATTTCATTTCCATTTAATCAGTGGTGAGGTGGTGACAAAGGCAAGCTGTTAATAGATGGTTAAGCTGAGCCTCATACAACCTGACATATAAAAGCCTTTGGCCTTGGTTTTGGCAGACTCCGCTTGCTGCTAATTATGGGCTCTGCTTAGGTTTGTGTTGGCCAGACATCACCTCTCTCAACCTTTCTGGCAAAACCCTTCAGACCTCCTGCAGGATGGGAGAATGTTCTAGAACAAAGAATTAAGGCTGTACAACAGACAACATGTTCAACTGGTCATTGAAGAGGAAAAATCCTTTTGATTTTGTCTTGCCACCCAGGATTACACTACTACTGACTTAGTCTGGTCAGATGTTGGAAGTCTGCAGGCACGATGGATTTTTAAATTGGAAGATAGCATCAACCCCAGTTCCTGGAACATAAAGTAATGTGATGTGTCCATTGATGTCTGTGTACTTAGGGTTTATGTTCAGCAAGATAATCCTTATAAAATCCATTTGGAGGATTTTTAAAATGAAATGCAATTACCAGTAGTAAACTGCTAAAAATTATAAATTATAACAAAAATACTCCACAGCACAAGGCTGTACAGGAGTTTTCTTAATGTCCCCAACAACCTCTGTATTTGTGGAACCCATTTTCTTGTAAGCAGTGGTCCAAATGTAATCCTAACCCTTAAGTGGGTCATGGTGAGCTAAAATTTTAGACATGATGATGTGATGATGTAATACAAAACATTGAAGAACAGTTAAAAGGCTTTTAAGAGTTTCAAAGCCTTTTATTGGCAAAAATGCACATTTATGCAAGTGTCAGGCTGCATTTATAGTCGTTTCACTTCTGTCCTTCTCAACTGACACAATCCATTAACTTTAAGATTAGGTAAATTTACAAATGTGATTTTAAGGCTCCTTTTTGCAATGTTCTGCAATACATGGAATATAAAGTAGTCATACTTTAGATGAAATGCCTAAATTCTCAGTTGATAAAACATATTAGTTTCCACCCTCAGGGCTCATTTCTGGGCACAGTACATATCCTTGGAAAGAGTGCAGACCCTGTGGGACCTGGGATACTAATTATAATGTTATGGATTCATGCATATCTTAAAGGAAGCACATGAGGACATGCCTCTTGGAAACCTCAATTCTCCAGTCTGCTCCAAATTTATGAACCCCCAGTCTGAGCTGTCAAGCTGCCCGGTCTTTCTCAGGACACTGATTTGTCAGTCAAAGACTTGTCCATTGTCAAGTGTGCAGTTTCCAAAGCTGACGGCCACCTCTGGCGAGCTGTCAGACACTGCCGGGCCTCTTCTTCTGCTCTGTTAGACTTTGTGAAGCATGACATGCTCATTTTAGCTCCACAGACTCCACTCCAGCCAGTACACAAATACAAAGGATTGCCTCATTAGGATTCCAAGAAAACTGCAGTGTCCCTCTTAAAGCTGTATTTATCTAGACTATTTGGCACAGATTGGCCTTTCAAATGAAACCACAGAGTCCAGTCGAGCACTTTGGGCCTGAGAGAATGTTTTGGTGAATGCAGTGCCTGCTTTCGAAATGAAATCACATCCTGTTTTTAAGGTTTGTGGTTGTAAATCAACTTTGTAGGCTTATACTAAAATGCTTGTGCTTTCTTGTTTTAGTTTTTTTGTGCGTGGAAATTTTATTATTATTATTATTATTATTATTATTATTATTATTATTATTATTATTATTATTATTATTATTATTGCAAATTATGTCAATTTGAAGTTGTGGGTTAGGAGGGGTTTTAGAGAGGGCAAGACACATAAAGTGAATTTGAGGATTTTTTTTATCTACCATGCTGAGCTAATGACATAAAACAGATGGAATGTTGGTTTAGAAACAAAATTACCAAGACTATATGATGTGTAAGTTGCAACTGATAAACCTGAAGTTAGAAACATGAACACTATCAAAGCAAGAACATAATTTAAACAAATAAATAGATTTGATAACTAAAACACTACAATCATTAAATCAATAATGTGAAACCAAAACCTTTAAAATTAATGTTAAAAGCTGAAGTAAATAATAAAAACAAATTTTGACTAAAGATAGCAAGATGCAAGTTAAAACCAGTTGAGTTTGAAAAATCTTTAATCAAACATAAAATTAAAGCTGTGAAGATTGGGCTCTTGTACCTTTGCATATTTTGGTTGTCACCATGTTGGGTCTTAGAGTTGTAAGTGACCAACATTGCTTAAAAGGGGCATAACTGCAAGAGCAAGGTGTCATAGGTGAGCTAAAGCTAAATGCTATCTTACTGGCTTGGTAAGACTGTAAACTTTATTCAGAATTTGTATAATAAAAATTGTTAGATGGTTTTGTTAGTATAACTTCGTAATCGCAACTACTCCAGCACTGTCTGATGTGGAAAAACTACATTCTATTTAATAAATCCAGGCTCAGAGAGAAGGTCCAAATAACACCACTGAAATGTGAAGTTCAATGCAAAGGTAAGCCACTTCTAAAGTCCTAACTTTGTGACTATGGAACCTTGATTTAGCATTGCATAACAAAGTCATTTTGAAGTTTTGTTGGTGGAACCTATCAAAGCACAATGTGGCAGAGGCCAAATCCTCTATTTGCCCTGAGATATGAATAATGAATGAAACAATGGACCAAATCACTTACTAGATAGCTAAAATATAATGGATAAGATGAATTGAATCCTGGAAACTATTACTTGATCAGTATTTTTAGTGCAAGACAATAGGATCCAGAGATTTTTAAAGTCAATCTAAGCAGCTGTCTGTGGTATCACGATTTTATGATACTTTTGCTTTAACTTAATTTTAAAGCTGAGGTCCTTCCTCTTGGTCTTACATGGAAGAGATCCAATAAACATTCCACTGCAGGGTGCTTGTCCAGGTCTTGAAAGTCTTAAAAACAATGGAATTTTGAAATGCTGTTTTCCAGACCTTGAAAAGTCTGGAATTTTGTGTGAAAGTCTTAATAAAGTATGGAAAGACACTTCTTTGTGTGATAGCAATGCACTTCTGTGATTTTAATATGTTTTGAAAACATCTGTCACTAAAACATAATTTACTGCAAATTATGCCTTCATTCATGCAGTCATTAAAATGAACTTTTCTACGACACAAAACATGAATAATCTCAACCAAAAAATTAGGCACACAAGAATTTTTATTTGAATTTAAAAAAACAAGCACCCTATATTGTTTTTGCAAGAAAAAAAGGAAGTAAATAAGCAAATGGTTGCTAACTTAGTGTGGAATCATACACTTTCGTTCCTCTAATTCAGGGTTTGTCAACCTTTTTTGAACCATGCCCCACTAATGGCATAATGTGCCCACTGGTATCTGAAAAAAATGGGGGGGGGGGGGTGTAATTCTGCAAATAATGCAATGAACCTGTATATGGAGGATGGGGTGGGTTATTCAGCTCTGTAGATAAAACTGTGAGAATGTGAGCTCTATTCACTTCATCATTGACTACCACCCCCAACATGAATGACGAAGAGCAAGCCTTTGCACTGTGGCTGAGGTGAACAATAACATCATACAGACTCCATCGCCTGTATATTATCAGTCTAATATTTGCTACAGTATGTCCAATCATACTTGATAAAAATAGCATCTTACAATTTCTCTGGCGTTGTTGGTATGTTATAGCAACTTATACAGCACCATTCACTTTGAATGGGAGAGTGCTGGCTTTGGGGGAAATGCTCACAGTTTCAAAAGCCTTAAAGCAGACTGAAAGCTTATCGTGTGTACAGATAACAGACCAATTAAATCAAATTTATTTATAGCACCAAATCATAAAGTTATCTCATGACAGTTTACAAATAGAGCTGGTGGAAACCAGACTCAGAAGCCAATTTACAGAAAACCAACAGAGTCCTCCAGAAGCAAACACTTGAAACTGGTGTCAGTGGAGAGGAAAAACTTCATTTTAACAGGCAGAAACCTCGAGCAGACCCTGACTCCTGGAAGATGGCCATCTGCCTTGACCAGTTGGGGCAAAAGAGAGAGGGTAAAGGAAGAGAAAACAAGAGAGAGATAGAGAAAGACTGGGGGTGGGGGGGAAACTGGCCTGTTATCTGTACACAATTCATGATATCACGTTGCTTAAAGATGGTTATGGACTCAGACTCAAACAATTCGAGGTATAATGAAACTTCAGAACCCATCCCACAAATAAAGTGACATTTTATCACGTCCGAACTAGGAACCAAAACCCAATAAGTAGAGTGACCAGATGGAATTGAGTAAAAGTAACAGTTTATTTTCACAATTAAATCTGCAAGATGATACAGCATCTGTGCCGGTCGAGGGTGATCCAAACACGTAGTCAAGCCAGGCCAGGGGTCAAAAACCAGGAAGGACAGAAAGCAATGGTACCAGGGATTAGACAGGTTCTAGTGAGACAGAAGCAGGGTTCATTAACCAGGCAGTCAGAGGTTTCAGAGGTATCAGAGAGGATCAGGCAATAATGGGTACCGTAATTCAGAAGCAGGTCAGAGTCCAGAAAAAACGTTAGTTCCAGGTTGAAGATCAATAAAGATTAGGCAGGTGCAGGGTCCAAAGCTAGAGTAGTAGGTCAGGGTAACAGGCAATCGGGATCTCAGGTCAAAGGCAAAAAGGGTCGGTACACAAAAGGCAGAACAGGTAACAGAATTGCTGGTAGGTTTTGATCTTCACAGGTGAATGAACAAAGACGAACTGGCACTAGACCCCACTGAACACTGAACTTAAAAACACAAAGGGAGGGGAGACACAGATGAGTTAACAAGACACAGGTGGGAATAATCGCAGGGGCGGTAAACATGAGGAGCGGGAAGTAAAGACTACAGACATGACAAAGGAGGAGGATTACTAAAATTAAACAGGAAATGACAAGACAAAACAAGAAACACAAACTAACGACTCTCTCCAGGTGTGACACATTTTTTTACCCATCTCAACCCACAGGTAACTCACTTGTCCTCGCATCATGAGTGCTAACAACCAAATAATATGATATATATATATATATATATATATATATATATATATCCGCGTCAGGTGTTGGGGAACCAGGACAACCTGATGTCAAGTTGGCTACTGGAACAAGACACTTGTGGACCAGGGCA
>JAQQZY010000027.1:36737450-36748636 GCA_030068375.1 Ostorhinchus rueppellii | reverse complement strand
AGTATCATTATTTGCGGCTCAACTGTACATTTTTAAACAATACGTCGACCTATTTGTGGTTTTCAGGTATTGTACAAAACACATCAACTACTTGTAGATGGATTTCAACATTCCTTCTTTATATAATGATTCAAATGTACTTTAGATGTTCACTTGTCCAGTAAAACTCTGTGATTTCTTACCTGGTAGGAGCAGAGCTGTGGTGGTGTGAGGCTGGGGTCGAGGCTTCTTGGCCACGGTGTCGCTCCCACTCCCACAGACCAGGACGGTGTCGCCGGGGGACGAGGAAGACGCCGGCTCCAGAGGGATGCGCTCAGGTTCTTTGGGCGGAGCCTCCATGTTGACTTTGGCACTCATATCGAAGTCACTGTCCCTCAGTCCGGAGCGCTGAGAACCAGAAACAACATCAGCGCCACAAAAAAACTGGAGTGTGTGATGCAAACGGTGCACAGTACTAGGGACAGTGTGCTTCATCCACAGACTGAGGTGTTGGTCTGGAGAACACTGTGCTCTGTTTCAGCTGAACATACACCTGCACCGGCGCTGAACTCACTGACGCCTTTTGCTCTTTTTTCTGCAAATATTATTATGATTCTCTCAGTTGTGGAACGAAACTAAGTTCTTAGTTTAGCAGTACTTCATTTGAGTATTCCCATCTGAATATGTGTAATTTTATACTTGTATTCCATTGCACTTTAGAGGGAAATGCAGTTTTCATAGATGATTTGATTCCTTTCTGACCAGTCATTCAAATACACAGTGGTTCTTCACTAGGGCTGAGTATCGGCAAGAATCTGGTGATACGATACAAATCACACTAGGATCACGATACCATATATCATGATACTGTTAAAAAGGCAATTTTTTGTTTGTTTCTCTTTTAAAAATAATTATTTCCTTGAAGAAATGAATTACACCAGAAATCTGCACAAATACTAAAGATCTTTATTTGATCACAACAGGATCTGATGCTACATCAAAAATGTTCCTGTTCAAACTGAAATTCTATTTTACAGTCATTCCAGTTTCAGATCCTGCTCAAAGGTTCAGATTCTATTCGTTTAGAACATTATTTTGGTGCGATCCCAACAGAGGAACAGTAAAAAGGGCTTTAGGATGATTCAAATTAACAGTATTTAATAAAACTGTGTTAAATATTAATAAATAAAATAGAAACAATGAAGAAAAACAAAAATGAACCTGTGCGATATCTGCCTTTGAATAAATACCTAAAAATATCGATACACTACTTTTTAATATTGATACAGTATCGTGAATTGAAATATCACCATATATTGCAGAAATGATATTTTCTAACAGCTCTAGTTCTTGATGCATCTGAATGTCATGTATCCTCAGTTTTCTCTAACACTGCACATCAGGGCTATTTTTTCATCAGTTTATACAAGCAGCCAAATAAATCTGAACTCCATTTTATTTAGAAAGTGTCTTCATAAATCAGACTCAAACTATCTACTATACAAACAGCTGACTGCAGCTCATATCAGTGCGTAAACATCTGAAAAACACCAGATAAACTGTTCGGTACTGCATCACAAGTGGACATTTGAAGACTCACTTGTTTCCACACACTTAGTGTTTATGGCACATATTTTGCATCTATAATTACTTTTCTATACATAAAAAGCATTTGATGATGATCAGATGATTGTGTCACATCAGTGGTTTTCCAGATTACTGGACGTCACGGACGCTTTTGAACAGATGACACAATCAGATAAAACAGACTTTTCTTTAGACACAATATTTCAAAGACACAACACTTCCTACTGTAAACAGCTACATCTTTTCTCTGTAAAATTATCTGTGTGACCCAAAGGAGTACATAATCAACACACTATAAATCCTTCTTTAGTGTTTGAAGTAGAACTGGCCTCATGACTCGATTGTTATGAAAAGATTAAATATTATATTTGATTCACCTGCATAAAATAATCTGCTTAACCCTTTTATCACCATAATAATAGATCTATTTCTTAAAACACCTGGTCTTTTTTGTCTATTTTTGTCAATAATTGTGTCCATAAATGTCCTCTGTGTCAATAATTTACAGCCTTTTTCCAGCAGAAGTAGAACTTTCCAAATCTGTCCAGTATTTCCCATCCTTATGTCATTAAATACATAAAACTGTGTTAGAAGAAGAAAAGGACAAAAACTGAACTGAATTTTCTTCAACTTTCTTTTGATAAATTCTTAAAAGTGCAGACTGAACATTTGTGAGTTTGTAAAAATCTAATTAACCTATTTTTCACCAGCTCAGACAGTTTTTCATTGGTGGATCTTTGTGAGTCCGTGTTCCAGGCTGTTCTATTGGTCAATAAGCAGCTGTTTGGATTTGATCAGTGGGAGTTTATGGAACTATTGGTGTCCAGCTGAAGACACACACCCACAGGACACACACACACATCCAAGGTGTGTGTCTGTGGCACAGAGGACACTGTTTCCTTCATAAACTGTCTTTAGTCTGGGACTCATTTGTGTTGGTTTGGAGGGAACCAGGACCAGCATCACAAAGGCCCATTTCACAGCTTTAGTTTAAGGATTCAACCTGCACCGAGTACAGAAGAGTTCTGGTCAAATGAAACACACATGCACCACATGGTTTTAAAAGAGTTAAACTCTGTTTAAGGAGGTCTAATTTGTACTTTTTCTGCAGTGGCACTTATGTTGAATTAAACTATGGAGAGCAGCCACACTGATAAAACTGACTCTAATTCCCTTGTTTTTCCAGCCTTGTGACAGAGTCAGCAGCCACTGTCAGCTATCATAAAACAGCATTTACATCGTCCTCATTTCAGTTCATTTTTATTTATATGGCGCCGTCACAATACACGATTATCTAACACCACTTCACAAATTCAAGTCAAAGCTTTAAAAATATTATACAGAGACAAAAACCCAATAAAACCTCTAAGACCAAGCCTATGGTGACAACAAGGAGGAAAAACTTCTTTTACGGAAGAAAAAGCCTCTGACAGAAGTGGGCTTTGGGAGGCTGCCATCTGCCTTGACTGGATGGGGTGAAAAGAAAGAAAGAAAAACAGAGTAAGAACAGAAAACACAGACACTGGGCAGGCTGGAGCGTCTGACTGAACGGGGTTAACCGCTCAAATGATGAACTAGTGTTTATGTTTTAATGCAGTACTTTAGTATTCACCTACTCAGTAGTAC
The DNA here is from genome assembly GCA_030068375.1 of Ostorhinchus rueppellii. Taxonomy (NCBI): domain Eukaryota; kingdom Metazoa; phylum Chordata; class Actinopteri; order Kurtiformes; family Apogonidae; genus Ostorhinchus; species Ostorhinchus rueppellii. Next base: position 36,745,444 of record JAQQZY010000027.1, on the reverse strand, counting down.
GGAGAGTATCAATAATACCACACTATTACATTAATATGCTCTGGCAATATTATAATAGGTTACTCTGTAATAGTCTATAATAAATGAACTAAATAATATATCCTACTAGTAAAAGACTGAGTGATGAGACCGTGAGAATAATCAGGATATGGACTGTATATTACACTGAGGTAACTGTGAATGGAACTCAGTGGTAATGAATATTATAATATGATTATATATAACTATAATTATCATTGTTCCTATACATGTTTCATCTTTAGGCGTTATTTTGTTCACACTGCTGACACAAAACGTCTCAGTGTTTTTCTAAATGAACCTGATTTTACTCAGATGTTAAAAAAAAGGTTTTACCATTGTAATTTTCTTGGATGACTTAGATTACAGAAATGTTCTGACCATAATTAAGAGTTTAAAACCACAAATGATTATTTCAAATTGGACTCAAATTGTTCTCATTTTGTAGATTAACATTGGCCAAATAAGTACTAACTCACAAAAACAGTACAGGTAGTTTTGTTTGTCGCTTTCACTCAAGTAGAGAAATCAGCCTTTGAAATGGAAATAAATAATGATTTGACATTAATAGTCATAATGTCGATGTTTGCTGTGTTAACAGTATAACATGTATCAGTCAGCAGCTCCACTATAAAAGGAATTATTCTGGATGATACTTGACGCTATTTCGTTCATTTTCATGATAATGCTGTACTTTTTTCTTTTTACATAAGGAACAGTTTCAATTTAAGACTTTTATTTCTTCTAGTGAAATATTCACATACTGTGATAATTCAAGATCTATATGTAAATAAAGGTGTTGATTTCACTAAAATGTAATATTACAGACAATCATGCACTGTTTGGTTAAGATTTCCCTCCTTTTCTGTGTTTTCTACCTAAATGTGAGTCCGACAAACTGTCTTAAAAACTGGATAAACCATGAGATCATTTATTTTAGGATTTCATTTTGGGTGTAATTTTACACCTAAATCAACAAAACTCACCTCACTTTATGATAATTTCCTTGTTAATGAACCTTAGGGTGTAAAAAAACTATACACAAACAATTATATGGAACCTTTTTTACAACTTTCTGGGGAGATTGTCTTCTTTGTCCACACGACTATGGATATAAAGCCCACATAAACCATACTAAAGACAACATAAGACTTTACTGATCCCACTATGTGGAAATTTATCAGCAAACATAAAGCACAAAAAATAACAGACCTCTATTAATAAAGCAGCTGTTCATCATTTAATCCTGCATATTTTGGAGTTAATTTCAAGTTTACATAAAACAATAACAGTGCAAACTTATAATAAATCATCTTATTTTACAATTGTAGCTCAGTTGACATATATTTGGCAGTTTATATTAATAAAAGACTTTCTCTGGTCATCCCCTAATTTCTTCACTTAATATTACTGAAAACATTACATTTTTCCGCCTACATGACCACTTTATTTACACTCTACGAGGATGTTATTTGACTACAGAGTCTATCATGCAGGATTTTCGACAAAAAAAACACAGGGAAAAAAAGTTTGAACTCAGAAATGTACATAAGTGTTATTTTCCCCGGTATAATGGCAGCATTAACAGCCATGACCCTGAGTGACTTTTTAACAGCCATCCATTTCCTCCAATAAAAAGCCAATAACGGTGAAACATCAACATTTACGCACAAGACACACAAAAAAAACACCAATTCAGTTAAAATGGCGGAGGATGTCAAGTCCTTAAGGCAAGAAAATGTGTAGAAAAAATAATAAAAACAAAAAAAAACAGTGTCTGAAATACCGTGAAAATGCATTTTACTGAAAAATGAACCCTGTCACCCATTCCGGCAAAACATCTCAAATGAATGAGCACAATTTCCACCTAAAACCCGTTCAGTGTTCAGTGCTTCATGCAATAATCTCGGTGAAACTGCTTGTTACCATTTTAATATGTTAAGAACAGTTAGGCCAATTAAGCGGCTGCCATTATGATTTATATTTTTTTTAAGATGAAAAGCTTTGTGGTTGATTTTTTTTCCCTCCACGATAAAACGCTTCACCGCCAAGAAAAAAACCTGACACCTTAGCAAACGCGTTTGTTTCCAAGATTCAATTGTCTAAAATAATTAAAGGAAAATGATGAATGTGTAATTTATTCGTGGTTGCGGATCGTTTCGGAACTGAAATTTGGCTTACCATCTCTGATCTCCTGCGGCTCCGGGGCTCCGACTGCGCATGCGCGGGCCCGCTATACAGTCACCGCTCGTCGGACACAATGAAGAGTTCGGACGGAGCCGCTTCACTTTAAGCAATAGTCAATGTATGTACAAATAACCTGGCGTTTAATGTACTTGCCACACCTCGCTTTAGGGTCTGGTGCTGCCTTCATAAAGACTGACGGCTCCAGTAAACATGTGCCTTATCTCCACCCCTTAATCATAAGCATTTATTATATAATTAGCAGGATATAGGTCACGTCGATACTGCAGTCAAGGTTTTAGCAAGCGCTACAAAACACAAACAAGACAGCACATTTTTTCCTTTATGATCTTTAATTTGAACATACATTTTAAAAAAAAATGTTAGATCAAACCGGATCTGTATGCAGGGGAGGGGGGGGGGGGACAACTCCACATTGATGAAGTGAGGGGGTGCCAAATTTAATTTTTCTTTTTTAATACACAACCCCAAGAAAACCCTCCAGACGTGAATGAATGTACCCGCTGGAGTACAAAAAAAAAAAAAAAAAAAGCTCTTGCAGTAGCTGCACCTTCAAATGAGGCCTGAAAAACGCCTTAAACCCAGAAACACTTATAAAAAGCAATTATGAAATACAGAACTTCTGCCATTACAACTAAGCGATATACGCAAGAAAAATATTAGAGTCTTATGGGATTGTGAAGCTCTAACAAATGAAATCCAAAATAGAAATTTTGAAACCATCCAACTTTCAGAAAAAACCTCAACGCTGATCACACTCCACATACAAGTTTAAAAAGGGATTGAACATCCACCCACCCTTGTAAATTGTTCATATCAGAACTACAAAGCCTTATCATTTCTTGTAAATTTACAGTTAAGCAAAGCACGCTGCTGTCCCAGTTGTTCAAAAATCTTCCAAGAACACACCCAGACTGAGCAACACTGTACGAAAGCAGTTATCAGGACTGTAGAAGGGTGAACTACTCCAATTCTATAGGAAACGTCTTATCCACAACTGTCCAAGTTTGATCGCTGAAAAAGAATTTTGTACAAAATGTGAGACACTTCGAGATATCAGTACATTGAATCGCCAACTGCCAGCAGCAAAAAGTTACAAAATGAAGAGAAATTAATTTCATTGAAACTTTAGAGACCACCGGAATCCAATTACCCATGCAAATAAATGTTAAGAAAAAAGCAAGACTGCAAGTGTTCCACAGGCTACTATGAAGAATCTGAAGTGGAACCTGTCACCTTTAGAGATGAATGAGTTTCAGGTGCAGGGAAACAAAAGGCCAATATGTTTCTTTTCTATGGTGCTTCAAATTTGAAGCATGTTTGAAAGTAGCCCTGTCGGTGTTGGCGTCCTTCAATAAAACTGCATCTAAAACATTTAAGACAAGTGCCCCCCTGAAAGAACGTAGACAAATCAGGAAGCATTACGACACTGCTTGTTATGTACAGCATAATAAAGCAAAACAAGACAATCTCCATTGTTATTCCACTAATCCTGAGAAGCTGATCTAGATCGTGAACGAGACCGGGAACGGGACTTTGAGCGAGAGGCAGAGCGCTTCTCCCTCGACTTTGACCTGCGTTCATCGTCCTGTGGGGACGGTGAACGAGACGCAGACTTGACGGCACGTTCTTCTTTTCCATTCTCCACCGGTGAGGCTGAGCGGCTGCGAGATTTCTTTTCACCAGACATCTCCTTCGATCGGCTACGGGAGTCTCGCTCTGACTTCACCTTGGAGCGGCTCTTTGAGCGGGACTTAGATTTACGCTCAGCTGAATGGGACCTGGACTTACGGGAACGGGAACGAGATTTAGATTTGGATTTGTGGGATCGAGAGCGGGACCTGCGATTGCGCGAGCGGGACTTGCTTCCTCCTGACTTGGAACGGGACTTTCTTCCAGATCTGGAGCGGGAACGATGACGTCTCTTGTTGCTACGGGAACGGGACCTATAAAGACAGACAATCATGGAATTAAAGCCATTGATCAAAACTTTGCAGATTGTAGCAGTAAACCATTTCCATTTGATTCCTTTGGCTGGTCTTTAAATGTCACAAAGTGGTTACACGTCTCTAAGATTTCAAGTGTCTTGTTTGGTTCATAAACCAAAAAATCCAGTTCCTTATTGGAGAAGAGTCAAGTAACCTGAAAACTCATTCCATGTTTCAGTTGTTATATTAAACAGGCAATTAAATCAAAATAGACCAGTAAGATACAGCCATATATACCCTACCAAAGAACCAATGAAAGACACAGCTCTGAGTCAATATTCAGAGGAGACTTCTTCTCACCTGGAGTGGGATCTGGAGCGGCTCCTGGAGCTCCTGCTTCTGTGGCTTCTACGGCTCCGGCTGCGGGAGCGGCGGCGACTACGAGATCTGAGAAAACAAAATATATACTGAATATCAAAGAACAGAACTTCACTCAACTCATGTAAAAAATTCACTTTCAACTAAAGGAAAGATTGTGCCCCTATTAGAAATCAGGACCAAAACCTTTTGAAAAACCTCACCTGGAGCGACTGCCAGAGTATGATCTCCGTCTGCGTGGGCGATCCTCCACCAGACGGATCTTCCTCCCATTGATGTCTGTGCCGTCCAGCTTGTCAAGGGCCCTCTTCATGTCTGAGTGACTACGGAACTCAATAACTCCCTCATTGGTGCGCTCCTTGTGAGCATCTGCATAAGTCACCTCTCCTGCCTGACGCATGAAGTCCTACAAACAAAAACATATGAAACAGGTTTTTAAATGTTCAACATGAATCTTCACAGTTGACGCTGAGCATTTTGTAAAACTCATACCCACAAATGGATTTTATGGCTTACTTCCAGCACTAAAATGTGTACCTTCAGATCCTGCCAGCTGCAGCGGCTGGACAAGTTCTCCACTATGAGGCGGTACTCTGTACGGACCGGGGGTCCATACTTATCTCTGCCAGAGCGGCTCCGGCTGCTGTATCCACTACCTTTAGAAAACAAAGAGGGCATGAACAAAATTAGAGACAAAAATGGACATGCTGTACACAACTACTGGCTTGGATCATCAAATGAACTCAAGGCTGAGAATTAAAAGCCCATGGTGGCATAATACTGAATTTAATAATGAAAGTCCTTCTGATCCCATATTCAAGCACAAAAGCTTCATGTAAGTCATCTACAAGCCTCTGCACGAGCTCTTAAGTTTGTATTGTTCAGCATTTGAAGTTCTCTGCTGCAAAGAACACCACTGCATCTGTTTCCAGCAATACAAAGCCTTTCTTACTCCTGTACATCACACTGTGATGCTTTAGCTGCATAAACAAATGGACAGTGATGTTCTTTCAAGACTTCTGAACCCTGTAACACAAACAGAAAGGAGGCATCCACATCGGTTCCAGTCAAGGACACTTTGACCAATTTAATTTAAACTGTAAAGTGACACATACACCAATCTTTGTTTAAGGCTGGATGTCAGTCTGCAATTTTTGTTTTCCAGTTTTCTCACTTACAACATTTGTTTTGATTGTAAGCTGTTTACTAGAGCCGCTCCACTTATGTTTGCTGTCAACATAAAAACCAATGGCAATCCTCACCATCGCCCCTGGTCTATTGGCAAAAGGCTGCTGTCATCATGGCTTCCGGTTAGGTCAGCCAAGGATCAAGGGGGGGGCAAAGGTCACACACACATTGTAAGGTGAAAGCCAAGGCCAAACGGGACAGGCAGTCATCTTAGCCAGTCATCTTTAGCCTCAATGGACTCAGCCTCAGCCCGCAACTGGACTCTTTCAAATTGAAACATCAAGGACTTTTGTTAATGTTGAAAATAGAAATATATACCAAAGATAAAGTAAAAATACACAGTTCACATGAAAATGTTAGGCTACTTCTAATGACTAAGCTAAAACTGCACTAACTACATTTTGGGAAGTTGTTTGTGGTTGATTTAAGATGAAAACAAAGCTTCGAAATTCAAATCTTTAAAAACACTTAAAATTTACTTTGAGGGCGAACTTTATAATCAGATAAATCACTGAAAACATCTCACTACAGTTTAGAGCTTGTGCTGTTTGAGGGGTGTGTCTTGTAGATAGCTGTTTGTTCCAAAACTGATTAAGAATAAAAGAAAAAGAAAGGAAAACCCACAGTGAGCAAATAAAAGGGGGAAATTTGCAAACCCTTGAAAACTAAGTGAGACCATCTGGATGGGCTCTGACAAAGTAATGCTAAAACTGGATTTTAAAAAAAGTTAAACTATCAGCTAAATCTCTTATCTGACCATGTTAAACAGTTGAATAAATAACATGATTACTTATTCAATTTATTCATCTAAAAACTAGCATGCATTCTGCAGTCTACCACACGTGTTGTGCCTAATATCATTAACTAAACACTGGCAATAAAACTCACTGATACTATAAGATTAATAGTAAAAATGTAACTGTGTAGTTCTCTAAACTATTGAAGCGAGCGTCTTAGCATTAACAATATCAAACCAACAAATCAGCTTTGTGTGCAGTCCACATCGACACCTCACCCCAGGGGGAAGGGGAACAGAGGATATCTTGTAATAGACTGCACTTACTGCGCCCACCACCCCAGTAACCCCCACCGTAGCCATCTCGGTCTCGCCGTGGTCCCCGGGCATGTTCGACTATCACCCGCTCTCCGCACAGGTCCTTCCCATTCAGCTCGTACACTGCGTCATCGGCGTCTCGGTTATCCTCAAACTCAACGAATCCATAGCTAGACAGAAAATAAAAAGTAAGAGGTTATACATTTAGTACTTAGACCACATACTGCTGGTTCAGATGGTAAAAGCGTTAGCCAGGCCCGCTAGCATGAAGCTAAAGCAAACACAAAGACGCCATGTTGGCCATGCGACATTAAGGCACGTGAAGGGGAATAAAGTTATTAGAACAAAAAGCATTTGAAAAGATAGTCTTAACAATGCTAAAAGCTAAACATATGCATGGGTTAAATAACTTCACTTCCGTGTAAATATGTACTTATTGCAAAAAAAGCACTGCACGTTCCGTTGACGTCGGTAACAGAGCGTTGTGCGTCCATGCTAACACCCATGCAAACATTAGCTTCCCCGCGTATGCAAGTCTCTATGAAACTCACCCGTTCTTTAGATCGATCTCCATGAGCTTCCCATATCCGCTGAAAAACCGCTGGATATCCTTCTCGCGGACATGATAACTCAATCGTCCAATATACACACGAGGCATTCTTTACAGTCCGAAGTTCTGCTGGACTTCTCCTCTCTAGGCCTGCTAACGCGCTGAAAGCTCCGTCGTTGGAGTGAGAGAAACGCCGTCTCGTGTGGTTCAACAAGACGTCTGAGAACTGGCCAATCAGCGTCAGGCTACGCAAGTTTCCGGCGGAGAACTTCAAACTAAAAGCAACATTTATTTTTTTAAATTTATTTATTAAAAAAAGATACAAATAAATAAAAGCATCAACAGAAATGGCATAACAATGGTGTATCCTACTGTAAAAGACCTAAATAGAAATTATATCACTACATGTTTTACAACATTCCTGGACATCTTAAAACATTGCATGGATTTTTATACAAAGATGTAGAAATGTTAGACAAGTCAAGTTTTATTTAGAAAGCTCCTCTCAAAACAAGATGCAAGTAAAGGCGCAAGCGGCGATAAAGGGCCCTCGCACCTGCGCAAGAGGCGGGGCATATCGTCACCCGAACCCATTGTCCTTTTCTTTTTGTCTAAGTCAGATGCACAGCCCCATCAAGTTTCAGGCAAAAGGTATGCATATATACCACATTTA
>JAQQZY010000027.1:36695499-36707300 GCA_030068375.1 Ostorhinchus rueppellii | reverse complement strand
ACCCCGCCTTCACCCTTAAGTAGCTGGGATAGGCTCCATGTGACCCCCGTGACCCTAGTGAGGAGAAAGCAGGTATATGGTTCTCATTTCTCATATTTTCAGGTTGGTTAGTTTTCATGAGCTAATCTCTAAATGTTCCAAGATGTGAATACATTTTTGCTAAAAACTGAAACATCATGGTTGTACAAAAGACACTTTTAGAAGTTTTATTCATATGAGGGTATAATTTTGTGGTAATTTGATTGCAATTGATGTTTTCTTTTTTGTCAGTTCTTTCTTGTCATCTGCCTGGGGACGACAGATGGAAACTAACAGTGCTCCCACAACCTGGCATATTTACAGATGCAATTGTAGATCAATGGTCATTAATATGCACTGTCCCTAATTAATTAAGTCAATTTCCAGAGGAATTTTTCTCTACGTTTAACCTTTCTGAAGTGATTTATCAGCACTTATATTATCTTCTAAATTATGCACTTTCAGGTATTTTCCTGATCATGAAGATGTTCATAAAAGTTCAGAATAAAGTCAAAGGTCACTTTATGAAAACAGGAGAGAACTGAAGAAAAAAAAAGCTTTTTCAGCAAAATATATTTGAACAAATATTTAATATATTACCATAAAAACAAGGATCTATATTGTGTCTGATGCTGCTGAAAATCTACACTTTACCTGAATTATTTTTCATTTTATTTATATAAATACCAAATTTTTGTATTTTTCTTATTTCTCATTTGTGTTTTTTCTTCTTCCCTGCACTTGATCATCCAGTGTTGAAATCAGGTCAACTGGACGTAGTTCTGAACTGAACTGAAGAAGCCTCTGGGATAAGAGGTGAAACGTCTTCAAGAAAATTCTACGTCCAGTTGACCTGATTCCAACACTGTGGATGAACAATGACCTGGATGAAAGAGAACCTTCACCGACTTCTGCACTTGCTTGTTGGATGTTAAATTTGTATTCAAATATTAAAACATTTTTTGATAAACTGTTTTTCCTTGCTGGTGACTATGTGTTCAGTGTTTGAAGGTTAATATCTTGTATGTATAAGTGTAATAAACATACAGTTAGGTAAGTATTACTGTAGAACTCAACTGATCAAGTCCCCTCCAGATATCAGCTTTTCAGAGTTTGTTAAAGTTTACTATATAAGAGTGATGCGTTATTGACTTATGTGCCATTTCATTTTACTCACCTTTCAATCTGTAACTTTACTCTGGTACAAATTCCTCAAACTTCAGTCAAAACTTTTCACTACTGACTGCGCGAGCGCGCGCGCGCACACACACACACACACACACACACACACACACACACACACACACACACACACACACACAGTTTCCAGTGATATATAAGAGTAAACTTGTCACAGAAGCAGACATTTGGGGGTTTATGTCTTTTAATTCATTATGATGCTACATGATCCATGGTGGTTGTTTAACTCTTTTCTTCCTTTACTACAGTATGTTAATAACTTTGCCAGTTATTTTTTTAAGTCGTTTTATTTATATGTACATACAAAAGAGTATCCAATTACTGTGTGATTACGCAGTGTGTGACCGTATCTCTGTGTGTGGTGTGAAGCGTTGATGCCTTTTCTTTTTCAATGTAGTGTGTATTCACAGGCCAGTCCTCTCTGCTCCCCAAAGCTCCCTCAGGCAACGAAACAGACATATTTATTCTTCTTTGTTCTTTTTTTTTTTTTTTTAAGTTAAGTGAGCTCAGATGGTCATGTGATAACGGGGATAATTCAGCTGTCATCACACAAACACCATAGTCCGACAGGAAACCAAAGAAAAAGCCGAACAAAAAGGAAACACACGAACTCAAGATGGTCCCTTTTCAAAAGACAGTCATCTTTTTTGTTTTCGCTGATATAATTTCAACACTCAGAAATAATAACAACAATAAATCCAGGTCATTTCATGCAAACTGCAGAGTGGACATCTGAATATAGTGCATTTGAGCATTTTAAACAACAGAAGCACCGTGGCTACATGGTAAGAGAAGAAAAAGAAGCAAACACCTGCTGTAATACACAATACAATATACTCGAAAATTAAACAAAGCGGCCAGAACTTATGCTTTTTCACCATTTTTCTGTGAAGGTGGACAATGTTTTGCTGCGGTTTACCGTTTCAAACTGGGAGATGACATCAGTTTCATCTCATCGCTCTATTTATCAGAACCTGAGGAGGTAAACATCAGAACTACAGAGAAAATCACAAGTGTACTTCAGTTTGAGATCACTACAGAACATCTGATTTATTGGACTTCTGTCTGTTGTGAGACTGAAATCAACAGTTTTTATCAGATTTTGCAACCTCCCCCCCCTTACAGGACATCTGTTTGAACAGGACTTTGTTTTTAACCCACTCCTCTTTGTGCTAAACCTCGACGGCCTTTGATTCCACCGTTCTGCTAGAATAACAGAATGATCTACTCTGAAGTCAATGGTTTCTAACTGGGAGATTAGGTCGGTTTTCTTGTGTCACAACCTGAGGAGGTAAACACCATAAAGTCCAAAACAAATGTACATTTGAGCTGGATCACTGCAGGAACTGTTCATTCTTAGATTTACTGAATTCTAATATATTGCAGGACTGAAATCATAAGTTTGTAATTGTATTTTCTTCCAGGAAATCTGTTCTGATAACAGGATTTTTTTGTTTTTTGTTGTTAAACCAACCCTCTTCCTTCGTGCTAAAACTCAACAGCCTCTGATTTCACCATTCTTACATAAAACATTCACACAGTCACATGAGGCCTCCTGCAGGAGGAACACAAAACAACACACACACACACAAATGCATGGCTTCATGTGGCTCACATTTTTACTGGACACTGTTACAGAAGACAATACAGAGAGTTTGAGTCTGGAAAAGTCTTTCACCGAGTGCTTTTGTATGCTTCTTTACAAAATGAAAAAGTGTTGCATCATAATGTGAGTGAGGACCTTTAACACTAAAGAATTAATTATCAGTGAGAGACTTTAGACATTCAGCCGACATGAAGCCACACACCACGAACTGTTACCTGTGCAAGTTGGGGAAGATCATTTAAGAGAGGGATGGACGGAAAAATATCAGATCAGAGATGGTGATTATTTCACAAAAAGAGAAAAAAGGCTAGACCTGTGACCAAACGCTTGCCCTCATGGTTTAACCTGGGATCGCCTTCCTTTGTTTTCTTTCATACATGACATTTTCATCCAGACAAACCATCCTGATATTGCCTTAAATGTAAAAAAACAAAAGAAAACAAAAAAAAAAAGAAAAATCAACATAACTGCAGAAGACATCCTTGTCGCCATCACTGACACACGTGTCCTCCTAGTACGGCCTCCTCCACCCGTCCGTCCATCCATCCGTCACTGTGCTCTGTCTGTCTGTGTCTCTACAGAAGCAATTTGCCAATGATGACTCCAATGACAAAGAAGAGCACGCACAGCGCCAGGACGCGGGTGCTCAGGCCTTCGTCCCTCACAGCTGAGGTCACCATGGAGGAGGAAGAGGAATGAGGAGCCACTGACGCCACCTTCCTCTTCCGCAGACCATCATCCTCCTGCAGGTGGAGAACAGACCGAAGCAACTCAGAAAATGTCAGGTTCAAGGAAGTCAAGTCACAGCTGCGGGAGGGCAGAAAAGCATTTTAAAAAGAACAAGTGGATGTTTTCACCTTGGAAATACCAACATAGATTTAATAATAATAATAATAATAATAATAATAATAATAATAATAATAATAAGATCCATCTTGGCTGACCCCTCCCACCTCCTCCACCACACTGTAGAGGCGCTCCTTCACCATCAGACTTTTACACCCCCAGTACAGGTCATACCTCCCCACAACCATCAGACTTCCTATATTCAGCATATATTTATATATTTATATTTAAATACCAGTTTATATAAATGGCAGATATTTTTCCTCTTTATATTTTATTTGTTGTATATTTGTTTTCCTCCTCTACACTTTTCTGTATTTTGCTGCTGTCATTTCCCTGTGGTGGAAGGAACCAAATCTTATCTGTGGTTTAACAGAAGATCCACTTGTATTAAAAACACCCAAAACAGGAACAGTCCATTCAAGAATGAACCGTGACCACTTCAGGCTTCTCTTTGTGCAATAAAGGAAATCAAAGTGCAAGAGGTCTCACCCTAATCTGTTTGTTTTCTTCCCGTAACCTCTGCACTTCCATCTGCAGCCGCTTGCACTCCTCCATGATCTTCTTCACCTCTCCGTCGTCCAGCGAGGCACTGGCCGACTTTGGCAGCGCAGAGTGTTCAGTCTTAACAGGGGTGGTAGAGGAAAACACAGGTTTGTTGCTTTCACTCTCATGCTGTGGAGAGAGTGGAGGGTGGGGGTGCAGTGAGACATGCAGAGACGTGGAAGGAAGTGAGATGAAAGTCCACCCAAATAAATCAGAACTGAATAAATCAGACACAGAATGGATGAAACCGTGATGGGCCGGACACTCCGAGTGCTTCAGCTGAAAATCAGTGTGTATCATGCAGTGCGGACGTTTCAACCTGGGATTATTTTATTACAATGACACTTTAAACATCAAAAATGTTTATGAATTACAGGATGCATATTTTTATTCAATGTGATGGGGATGATAGTTTAATGTATGTAACATGTAGGACATATACAAGCACATTTGAAGAGTTGGACTTACAGTTTTGTCATTTTCTAGCGGCATGTCAAATGTACATCTCAACTTTGAATCCATCAGCTCCTCAGGTTTTGCCTCCTTCCACTTTAGACCAAACAAAAAAAAAAAACACCAGAAGGAAAAAGGGAAAAGTTAGGCCAGTATTTGATGAAAATGGAGCCAAATCAGACGTGCAAACATGATCGGGTACAAATGTTTGAAGACATTCACCAAGTTCTACTGAACTGGAAATAAGTCACACATTTGAATGAAAACATCAGCACAGCATGGAGAAAACAGGATCCTTGTCAGGTCTTTCAAGCTGAGAAGAGCCAGAGGCCCCCCCATCATGCGCATCTTCATCCTGCACAAACACCCATCAGCGCAAAGTGAGAGCAGCTGAGAAGATCAGCGGTGTCTCTGTCCCCTCCCTTCAGGACATTTACTGCTCCCATCACACCCAAAAAATCCTCCACATCGCAAGTGACACCCCCCCCCCCCCAAGATTTTCTTCAGTCTGTTGCCATCAGGGAGGAGATTGTGGACCAGGACCAGCACACTGAAGGACACTTTCATCCACCAGGGTGGCAGCCCCCCCTCACACACACAGCTCCTGCCACTTCTCAGTTTTAATCAATCCCTTCTATTAATAATAGCTCATGTCATTAACTTGACAGTTGCACCTTTATTGTCTCTTCAACCTCCTGCTGTTTGTTGTTATCTTTTGTATATTACATTATTTTGTTTCGTGTTTATAGATTATAGTTCTATTCTTTTCTATCTTTCGATATTTTTTCTGTTTACTTTACAATTAAACAGACTTCGACGTTTTGATTTGATTTTGTTAAAAAATGTTGAGCGGTTGTAGTGTTTTCACACTAAGGTGAGTGAAGGTTCATGTTTTTGTCACATTTTCAACATTTGGTTGAACTAGTTCTGTTTCACACTAATGTCCCGTCATCATGATCATCTATATGGACCGTGTTTCCCTTCATATCCAGCTAAGCATCAGACATCCACATGCACCGAGTTTCCACTTCATGTTCCCTGTTCTTCTTCTTTTGTTTTGGTTTTTTGCAATAACAGCCTTGTGTAACTTCCTGACACGGGTCTGGAAGTCCTAATGATCCACAAAGTGTTTTCACAGTGTACATGGTGTACTATGAACGCACTGGATCCAACAGAGGCCACCTCCTTTGGTTTATTAGAGATTTAACACAGATCTGGCTCCGATTTAACTAAATACTGAAAATCCAAACCAAATGAGGTGGGTGGCTTCAAATATTTCCAGTGCATTGGACATGTTCAGTAGAGGCAATAGTCAAGATCTAAAAAAAGAAGGTGGCTGATGAAAGGCACATCTCTGTCATGTTGGACGACTAAACAACTTTTCCAATTCAGAAATTTTTTTATCTATTTATAAACAAAGTTATCCCTAATGTCAAATGTTTAAATAATAAACTTAAAGAAAAAAACATCACATCACACACAATGGTCTTTAAGTGGTGGTTTAGAAAATGAAACGGGTTCTGTGAGCCCCAGCTCCTCAAACAGGTCAAGGGTTTCTACAGGTGAACGACAGCTCGAAGCCACAGTGAAACTACATGAAGTCGACCAATAACAGTCAGGTCAGGTGAACGCAGGGTGATCTGAGCGAAACAAGTGGCTCATAACACGGAGCTTGGAGCCGGACCCAAATATGTTTAGAAGTGAGGATTAAAATCTTAGACTCAAGTCTCAAATAAAGAGGAGCACAAACAGCTTGGGGTGATGTGACGTTTCCCTCGCTCTGGTGGAAACATGATGAAACCTGACAAAGAGCAGAACTAATGCTGAGGGTTAGGGACTGAGGTACTCACAACTCCTTCCATGTCAGTCATGTCGTATGGAGCCAGCAGGGACTGCACCATGAATTTGTGTTTACTCTTTTCATTCGGGTCGTAGTCAAAAGGTTGCAGCATAACTGTGAACAAAAATTAAAGGTAAAATTTACTTTGGAGAAATAGTCACAACAGGTACAATTCTGAAGTCCCCAGTGAACAGATGAAGTCCTTCAAAGCATTTTGTTGGACTTTGGTGGAACCTGATGTGTGTAGTTTTAGGAGGTCAGGCTCCACATCATGTTATTGTGAATTCCTCTACATGCTACAGTGTGCACTGTGAGCTGGTCATTCCAAACCAAACCAATTTGTCCGTTTTATGTTTAATGGTAGAAAGTTTGATGTTGGTTTGTTCTTTTGATTCCATCTTATTTAGTAACCAACCTTAAAAAGGTACGTAACTGTGTTCTAGGAGTGAATCAGCAGCCGTTTGTGTTTAGTTTATATTTATTGGTACTTGTCAGAGACACTGGTTGTGGAGATGTCAAACCTTAATGATACTAAAAAACTAGGTTTAAAAATGAAGTTGTTGAGGCTGTGACCCCCAGCACACCCCACGGTAGCCCTGCACACAAACCAGACTGATGAGCTTTGTATGACTCCACCTGTATTTACACCAAACAGAGTCACACTTTGGCAAAAGAAAACTCACAAAATAAAGACAGTACATCACCTCTGTGTTCAGGGGATTTTTCCCCTAATAAATCTGTGTTTGAGAAATCTGACCCCCTCTACTCTTGAAAAAACATGTTCTACTGAACCCCGTACACCACAGTACTGCTGAAATTGTGATATTTGCAGCTTATTTTCAAGGGTTTTTTGCTGGAGTAACCTGAGCTGAGCAGTTTGAAGCAGTGACACGATCAGCCATGTTTTTAATATGATCAAAATGCAAAATTACTGAATGTTTCAAGTAAATAAGTCCTACTTCAGAGCGTGCAGAACTTAATGGCTTTGTGCCCACAGTACTTTTAGACTTCTTACTGATGTCTGACTATTAGTGAGATCTCAGTCTTCATTAATTAAAGACTTTGTTATTCTAATTTCATCTCCGTGTAAAAGATTGAAGTTATTACTTACCAGAAATATTGATGGAGGTCCCAGCGTCGATGATGCCACTGTTTGGGCGCACACAGTATCTGCGTGGTGCAGTCGTCTTAACTTTGAAACACACATTTCTATCTGTGGGGTTGGTGAGCTTCAGAGTGGCAGTGACAACATCTGTGAACGGTCCTGAAGAAGAAACAGAAGAGCAGCGTATGGGTTCACCGTGTTGTCTGGAAGCTCACATACTTGTTGACACTGTGTGCGTGGAATTGTTTCCATGTTAAGTGAGCACTCGTACGTTTCAGCAGAACCTGTTGGATAAAGCGTGTACTAGATAGTGTTTCTACACAGGGTGGATACGTTAGCAGTGTCTGTGAAAGACTAACTGTAAAACCTGCCATTAAACATTAAAACAGTTGGAAAGAGCTCCAAAGTGTGCAAGCATTTTTTTTTTATTATTCATGCACGCACAAAACCGTACAACACACTGGTGCAGAGAATCTACTACTAAGGTTTGTTTTTGAGTGCTTTCTCGTTACTTGTACAGCATCTGATTCCTGCATGTCCTCATAAGACAGTGCGACTCCCCTTTACATGAGAAATCATTATAACGTGCATTTTTGATTTGTTACACTTTTCAAATATGGGGGAATATATAAAACACGTACCACAACATTTTGATCAAAACAATGACAAGTCTAGCAATTTTAGCTTCTCAAATGTTATAAGAAGAAGCTCCTCTTTTAAAATATACCTGATAGTAAACTGAATACTGTTTAGTTTTATACTGATGACTAAATACAACCAACACTGGAAACAGGCATTTTCCGGTGCTTTGTGATACTCCAGGAACTAAAAATGATAAATGTCAAAATAAATGATAGACTGAAAGAAAACGATCAGTTCCCTCCACATTAGATCATATCATTGTAGAGGCCAGTTTACAGCCTGAGTAAGTGCTTTTAATCCTGTACACTACTTAATTCAGTGATTATCTCCTCCTGGGATTTTAGCCGAAACAAGAAATCTCTGTTTTTACACAGCTTTGGTTTTGTAAACGGAAAAAAACAGAGACCAATAAATTGTGGAGCTGACAAACTAGAACATTAGGGCTGAGCTACGGCTCATTTATAGCCTGCAGTTAACGTCATAATGATGCACCGTCCAATTTCAGTTAATCATATCAATATTTACTCTCAGTGCTGTACTGAAACTTTTAATTTGACTCTTCTAAACCACATTTCATAGACTTTATTTTCTTTGCAGTGTATGTGGCTGTCTGTAAAGAAAACAGTTTGCTCTGATGTTAATCACTGACCAAACCCTCCTTGTGAATATGCACAAATGCCTCAATTAATAGTTCCCCAATGATCAAAACCAGACACAGCCATGATGTCAGAAGGTGTAGAAAATATAGATTTTAACATCTATTTCACTGCTACCTAAACAGGAAACCTCTACATCAGACTGGGTGATAACTGATGTGTGATAATGACTGCAGTCGACTTTACCTTTATAGGAATACGACAAATGTTTGCTAAACATACAATTTAATTTCAGTGTTCCAATAGAAACATGGAGCATAATTTGTAACACACAGGTACATGTTGCAGATCAGTAGCTTGTGGAACTATGACAGTATAGCCTTTAGCTTCCTTCAGTAATGTGCCAGTTTGTCAAGGGATCACACAAACAGGTATTTTATCAAAATGTTACTTATTTTTTTGAGTCATTACATTATAGAAACCTGTGAAACCATGGTCTGCATAAATATTCAAGGACCATCAGAGATCCTGTGAGTATACAGAATGTATGTGTAATTATTTGCTTTCACGTGACACCTGAGTAACCGACAACCCATTTTAATAACTGAATCAGTTGGAAAAACTCGACACTACAACCATTACAATATAAACAGTGACTCAGAAATAAAGCCCAGGTATGACACATGACTTCAGTCATTTTAAACAGGAATTTCCTGCTTGTTTTCAAAACTATCAACTGTAAATGGCTCAATTGTTGCCTAGTTTGCTCGGGGCAGGTAAAATGTCATACCCTATCAACTTAATCAAATTTTATTTATATAGCTCCAAATCATAACAAAAGTTATCTCATGACACTTTACATATAGAGCTGGTAGAAACAGAATCCTCCACAATAATCCTTAATAAATCTAGAAGGTAAAAAGATGAACTAGTCTCCTCAATGATAAGACTTGCACAAGCATAATTAACATAAGTGATTTTAGTCTGTCATTTGATAACTGCTTAAATTAAACTGTCAGGCTAAGGGGATGTTAAAATTACCTTGAGGGAGTACATTAGTCAGTAATTTGTTTGAGGAAAAAACTCACATGTTGATTCTTGCTGTACTGTACTATACAAACAGCCTCACTGTGCCTTGTGCATTCATCAGTAGATGAGTGGGTGTATGCATCTTCCTCCTGGCATATTTTAACATCCAAAGCTCTCCAATAATCAATCAGTACACAGCCCACTACTGACTGAACCCATCACTTTAGGCCATCACTTGACCCATTTCTACAGAAATATTAAACCCAGTGGCACTTATCCCTCAGAATAGAGACATTTGTTCAGCTCAGCACCCATTTTCACAATAATTCGGTCTGAATATAGAAAAGCTGGAAAGGAATTCAGGTTGCACAGTAGGAATAGGAGGCAATAAAGCTCTCAGTCACAGCTTAAAACATTGTGAAACAAACATGATTAAGGCTTAGCAGACCACCCTGACTGGAGAAAATGCTAGAAAAGACAGTTATTGGCTGCGGGTGTTCGCAGGAAGACCAGGGTAGAGGTGGATATGTTGTATCCCATCACATTAAACTGTCACATGTATTGATAACAGACTAATCACATGAAGTTACTGAATTAATAATAGATTAGGGACGGTGGGCCTGCACTGACGCTGCAATGACAGCTAGCTGTTAGCTTAATGCTACCTAGCAGGCGCATTAGCATCGTCGTTTCACCTGTCATCGTCACCACTCCACTGTTAACCACCGCCGGCTTTATCCGCTTATTTTAAGAAAAGAAACGACAAACGGGGTCACATTCACACTGCTCAAGGGCTTTACGGTGAAATCACTGATCGGTTTTCGCGCAGGGGTCCTGGTTAGCTCCTTAGCCCCGGCCCTGCCCTCTGCTGTAAACGTTACCTCTGAATTTCAGTTCGTGTTGTGGCTCTAGCACCAGGACTTGTTCTGGTCTGGCCATGTCCCAGAGCGTCTTCCAACGATGTTACCGCAGGTAGCCCGGAGAGGAGAAGAGAGGAGGCGGCAAGGTGAGGAGAGGAGGCTGGCTCCCGAAGAAACAACCCGGCCGTCCAAGGTTTTTCTACGGGAGGGAAGAAGACGGTGAAAGAGGATGATTACAAATGCACCACCACTCGAACTGACTGGCTGGCTGACTGACTGCCACCGACAGCTGCTGGGGGCTAACGTGCTAATGCTAACGCTGCTAATAGCGATGGAAAGACGGGAGCGTGACGTCAGACGTACAGGCGGGGCCAGAACGGGACGGAGCTGATTTAAAAAAAATAAAAAATAAAATAATAATAATAATAATAATAATCGTTCACGTTTTAACGAATTTGAATTTAATAATGACATTTTTAAAAGAAATATGGCTGGTAAAATTGACTTTCTGATCAATAATATTATGTTATATACTTTTATATGGATTGCAGGGAGTGTGTCGTGGTTGCCTTGAAATTTTGGTCAATAAAATCACATAGATTTTCTTCTGAACATGCACAAATTTATTGTATATCCATAATCCTACTGGTTTAATGCAATAACTTAAAGTAACTAGTTGCACATATAATTTTTTCAAATTAAAATGTGATTTTTAATCCTGAATAAATCCCGAACATGAGGGTGAAAATGACCATCATTAGTTTAAAATATTTTTTGCTTAAAATTATCTAAATAATCAGGATTTCAAGAAATGTATGATGTTACCATTGTATTACACTGTAGCTCTCGTGCTTGTATCTTTCGTACTCGTCGTCTTCCGCTTATCCGGATCTGGGTCTCGGGGGCAGCAGCTTCAGCCCAGACGGCCCTCTCCCCAGACACATCCACCAGCTCTTCTGGGGGAATCCCGAGGCGTTCCCAGTCCAGCCCAGAGATATAATCCCTCCAGCGTGTCCTGGGTCAGCCCCGAGGTCTCCTCCCGGATGGACATGCCCGGAAC
>JAQQZY010000027.1:36474313-36488903 GCA_030068375.1 Ostorhinchus rueppellii | reverse complement strand
TTCTATTCTATTCTATTCTATTCTATTCTATTCTATTCTATTCTATTCTATTCTATTCTATTCTATTCTATTCCATTGTATTCTATTCTATTCTATTCTATTCTATTCTATTCTATTCCATTGTATTCTTTTGTTAAACCATTTAATTTTAACCTATTACTTTTTATTTTATTAATAATATGAAAATTATTTCTCAGCTGCTGTTATTTTATCTATAATGTCATATATCAAATATACAATAGTGATTTAACATTAATCACCTTTATTTTTCAATATTACATCAATCTTGATTTCATCTTCATTTTGTTTAATCTAGATTCTTCTCATGTAGATCCTCTGTGCAGCAAAGTTGTCTCTGTCAGTCTTTTATTATTACATATGATATTTTGATTAATTTGACTTAATCTACAGCAATGTAACGTGTTTTATAAAATCATCATATATTTGTGGCATCACTTGTATGAGACTCACATATCTATAAAAAGTTCATTCATGACCTCAGAAAAACACATGCTTTCTGCTGTGTGACAATGGAATTTTCCTGATGATTTAAAAAAGAAGGACAATTTTGTCAACATGGAATATTTCATCTTTAATTTCATCATCAAAAATTAACACATTTGGAGATATGTGTTTTTTTTTTTTTACTGAACATAAAGCTGATTAATAACTGTAAGTAACAGGAGAAAACATTTCAACAGAAGACATTTAATGGAGGAAAAAGTATAAAATATTCCTGTGAGATATTGTGAAGTAAAACTATAAAACTTGAAACATTTTAAATCAAGTACAAGTAGCTCAAATTTTCACATAATTATAGTACGAAGTAAAAGTACTGTTATGTTCCACTACTGGTGGAGAAAAAATGGGATTAATAAAAGCAACAAAATATTTAGACCAGGGCTGTCAAACTCATGTTAGTTCAGTTCCACATACAGCCTTATATGGTATAAAGTGGGCCGGACCAGTGAAATAATATACATAATAGGATAAGACGTTTTGGGTGAAAAAACGTGAAACTCTGTGATGAAAATGTTTACATCTATGAACTGTACTCGAACATAACATGGACAAATATGAACAACCTGAAAAGTCTTTGGTAAAATAAGTGCAATGTTAATAATATTACGCCTTACTTTAATCTACTAATCTACTAATCTACTAATACACAAACATTAAATTACATGCAGAATAGTATTAAAATTTCACATAATTAAGAAATTTTTGGTTTTTCTCTTTTTAAAAATAATAAATGGTTAGTGTGTAAATGTAAACATTTTAGGGTAATTTTCCTTTTTTTTTTTTTTTTTTTACACTAAAACAAAGGAAAACAAATGCATTTTTCATTATTTGTAGGTTCTTATGATACTGTTTTACTGCTCTGACCCACTTTAGACTGAATTGACCTAAAATGATTTGAACATCCTTGACTGTTAACATCTTCAGTGTAATTTCTACATTTCACAGATTCATCCCAGGGGCCGGACTGAACCCTTTAGTGGGCCGCATGTTGGACACCTGTGAGTTAGACTGTCAGTTTGGCTTGTTGGTAGATCATTCCTGATTTCATTGTTAAAGAAAAGGACACAAAAACTGTAAACTGAAAAGTAACTACAGACATGGCAGAGGAAAAAGCAGTATTATATTTGCACATGTAGTGAATAAAACTGCATACAAAGGAGAAATAAAAGTAAAGTCCATGTGTTTAAGTAGGCTCCAGTCCATTCCATCACAGATGCAGTGGAACTAAAAGGGTCCCATTAGTATTCCACTGTTATCTGTGACTGTTGCGTTCTTCTCATTTCATCTGTGAATGTTTCTGTTCTGCTGACTTCACTGATCTGGAGTCAGTGTGGGAAGTTTAGAAGGATGAGCATTAGAGCCAGTGTTCAGGATAAGGCACCCTGAGGACTGTGAGCAGCCTCTGCCGGTGCATGTTCCCAGTTTTGGCCAGTGGGTGACGATATTTTACCGGTTGAACTTTGAGAACCCCCCAACTGTTCTCACCCCAAGATGAAGAAGGATGCTGTCATGCTGAGTGCCTCTCACACACACTAGTCTGAGCATCCCGGCACCGATTACTCCCTCTTTATTCTCAAGTCCATCATTTATGACAGCATTATATCAAACGTGCTCCGTTCGGTTATAGCTTCATCACAAAAGATATACAGGTGGCACTGCAGCTGCTGTGCTGCTCTGTGTAGTGGCGACACTTGGCTAACTAACGTTGGCTAATTGCCCCTGCTGCTGCTGCTATTGTTTGTTGTTGCAGTCTCTCATCAAACAAATCACAGATGTTGTAGATCAAGCCCTTTAAGGTAAGTGCTGTGAGCTGCAACCAGCTGCCTTTTTACCTTTCACATTCATAAGCAAACGAGGAGGAAATGACAAATATGAGGGGATACTTTGTAAACGTTGGAGTCCATTCCTCGCTAGCTATTTGGCTAATTTGCCTATTAGCATCGGCTAGCTAGTTAGCGGATAGACTTGGTTGCCACTTGCTGTTGCTGGTTACTGTGAACTAACGTTAGCGGCTAGCGTCAGTGACTAGCACTGATTGGGAATGCCTGCTCGGAGCAGTGTAATGTCTGGATACTAACAGCTCGGTGACACCGGTTAGCACAGAGCACATGCAGCACTAGCGTCGAAGGGTGTATTTCATTATGAGATTTGGGATTTTGATGTGCACACATCCCAACAGTCGCATAACAAACGCTTCCCTTTTCAGTTACTCACTGCACTACTACATCTCTTCCAGGGATTAGTCTGAGCCCATTCAGCTATTGTCATTACCTCATGTTAACGTTAGCTGGCAAGCTAACTTGGTTGTCTTTGTGTTCTTGACTTATCTTTGTTTTCAGTTACTGTTATGATTTCCTGCTTTTTGTGTGTTGCTTTAAAATGCTAACTCTGATTGACACATAAAGCACATTTGTGGACTTTGTGAGTTAAATATGCTTGGCTTTTAAAGTGTTCCTTGGAGGAATATGTGAACAGGATAATTCAATCAGCACTTTACCCTGTGGTAGAATAAGTAGTTAATTGAAAATTGATGCTGTAGTATAAGGTTGTCGTAGCCTTAAGAACTTAAACATAGCTGCTTAGTGTTTTATCGCTGAAGTGGCATTTAAATGAAAGTAGTTAGTGTAAGAGTTATTGTGAAGTGGAAGTTTGAAAATAGTAAACTATGCTCAAGAAATGTCATTGGCTGCCCTTTTAAATAACATTCTGAAGATGATTTCTCTCAGACAGAGCATGTAAAAGCGAGGAATTTATTTTTATTGAGTGCTTATGACTCACTCCTGACTTCTTCACAGTCAGCTCTGTTGTGGACTTCACCACAGCTAATGAATCCACACTATGGTTAATGATCAAAGCAGTGAGAAACATTTGTTTTGCTCTATAAATGCCAAGATATTTTAGTGCATGGCAAGAATGTAATGTTTACAACAAAGCCTGCATTTTATAGCTGTCACAGTGCTGCAGTGTTAGGGTCAGTGTAAGGAACTCTTTTGTAAATGATCTAAACTCTTTGAAATGCTGCGGTGTCAAACGTGGAAATGCTGACTTCAACGTCACATTGTGTTTGTTTTTCTGTAAAACAACCAACACTGATAGAATTCTGTGCAGCACATTACTGTGTTACTGTGTTTACAGTTCTTGAGAAAAGGAATGTACAGTATTGGCAATTTAGAGCATTTACTGGTCAAAGTAAGATTTAAAAACTGTAGCCATTTCACACCTCAGATAACACAAAGAAACACACTCCTTTTCATTTTTAACCAACACACTGGTTTTAACTGAAAAGAGTTCTGAAAGAAATATGTGGTGGTTTTTATATTTCCAGTTTTATGTGTCTTGACATGCTCTCCACTGGTCTTTTCATATTGCTCTTGGCTGCTTTATTCTCCTGCTCAGTTGTCCTCTCTTCTTTTGACCATTCATCTTCCTCTTGATCACATTCCGGAGTTTTTAAGAGCCTATTTCCACAGCTGCATTCAGTCATGGCCACCTGTCCAGGTCACACCATGACTGTAAGAGACAAGTACCTGAACTGCTAATCAAAGGTCATATACGTTACGCACCGCAGTTCATTTTCTTGAAAAAGAAACGTGCATTTGGATGGCAGATGATATATTGTAGGTTACACAGCAGCATAGAAACTGATTATAGGACATTTGATGGATGATCATTGAAATCGAAAACACACTACCAAATTCAATCACAGTCGATGCTGTCAAACAAGCCAGTGCATTTCTACTCAAGTAGCACCTGGACATTTTAACTCTTCATATGTCACGTATGGCACATCTGATTTTTCTGATGGCTTTTACTGCAGTCTGCAATATAGTGGTTGTGACTTTTTATTTTCTTTAACTACCACTTCGACTGTGCACTTACAATGTTAGGTTACAGAGGTCTACCATTATGGCCTATATGTTGATTACTACTTCAGCGTGGCTCCTGTAGAAAAACAGCATAATGTAGGGTTTACATTTTTGTAGAACGAGTGTTTCTGCAAAGAAAGATGTTTAAGGGAGAACTTTTGTTGCGCTCTTTTATTTTTGTTTAATAGAACTGCGTTTTGGTGTCATCTGCATGTTCATTTTGTGCCTTTTAGTGTCCACAGTCCTTTTAATCCATATTATCTGGTGACTTTAAGGGTCAGAGGAGGTCAGGCTGTTTGATAGTGTTTCAATTTGAATGGGATCTTGCAAGCAGCAGTGGGTAAAATTACTTTGAATCACATATCCAATGACACACCCAACCCATCGAACGTTAATCTGGCTGGGTGGCTGTAGTAGCAGCAGAGAAGCGATAAGAGACGTGTAATAACCCTGCTATTTTCCTTTAATGACTAATGTGTGTTTGAGTAATGGCTGCTCCCTGTGAGTAGTAGCTAAGTGGCAAATGGAAAGCCGGACGATGTAAAGGAAAATCCCTTTTTTACTGTTGTGTGACACCTCTTTGTTGATGATTCGTCAATACACTTGGATCTGGAATTCAGTGTTTACATGCTGCGCTAGAATGGCACCTTGCTGTTTTTCACCTCGATGCCGTCACTAGATCTTTCCTGCACCATGAATTGTCATGAAAGATGATTCCCTGCTATAATACCTGTGTCTGGTCTCGGTGCTACTTCAGGCTCTATACTGACTGAGGCATTGTGTTGCACTGTGAGATGGTGCTATAACCTGTCATCTGTGTGGCTAGCCTGTATTTTAAAAGAGGCATTTTTCTCTCAGCAAGGATATTGTGTTTCAAAGAAAGGTGATTAGGCTGATTTATTGTTTTGTTCAAGACTGTTTTGCTCAGGGATTTCATATACACCATGAAATTATGTTGGATGGAGAGAAGAGGGTGAGCAATGGAACGTCTGTTTGCCAGAAACAGCACAGGAAATGATGTGTAATCAAGCATGTTTATACATCAGGTTTGTGATCAAGAATCTGTGATGCCCTGTATTAGAGCTGTGCAGTATGATGGTATATATATGTCTTGTGATGATAGAAAATCAAAAACCTCTATTGTTTAATGTTAGTCTGTCATTAATGCAGTTGTCACAGATTACCCGCTATAGCAGCATCTTTCATCATGTGGATGACTCTTGTATGTATTTCCTCATAGTATGGATTCAGGGAGTCTGTTGTTTAGTTCTAATATTTTCTATTTTTATAGTTTGAGCTCTATTTTTGTGCTGTAACTAAAATTGTAGACTAGAGAGCAGTATGATTGGTTTTGACCATATTCAATATTTTTTCGCACAATTGTGTTAATTGTCTCCATTCATGTGTATAAAAGCAGCTGGATGAAGCTCATAGAAATGTCATTATTTCCACATCATTATTTTCATCACTTTGAGAGTTGACTCGAGCTCTTTTTAATGACGTCATGTCATTGCTCTCCTTCTTCTGCTACGGTTTAATGACACCTGAGCGAAGAATTACCATAACCCGACATGTGCTTAACTACAAGCAGTAACGTCTGTGTATATTTAAGCTTTAGACTTGCATTATACAATAATAGCGGCATGAATAGGGAGAAATCATCAATCACAATCAGTTGTGTGACAGGTAATTGTCGAGTAAAGTTTCATTATTGCAGGAGCCGTAATTCCCATTTTATGTAGGCATATTTGTTTATTGTTTGCAGAAAAGTGTTTTAATATTTCATGTTGTGGAGTGTGCTTGACTGAAAATGTAGCCTACATAAAGAGAAAAATAATCAAATATGCGTAAGTGTCTTTTACTTGTCGAGTAGATACAATCCAAGCGTTTTATTTAAGCTGTCTTCATCCTGGTGTATGTGATTTTAGTCGCATTGTACAACATATTTGTTTTCTGATCACTCTGGATACATGTAGTTGCTGCAGTAAGAACATAATGGACAACAAGGAAGCAAGTGGACTACCTGATTTTTTTTTTTTTTTTCTTTACAGGGCTCAATATCAATTTCTTTGCAAGATATCTGGCTGTTACATAGAAAATTAATGCTCTGAACAAAGGAGCAATGTTCACTCAAAGACCTCTTGATGGGCTATTCAAGTGCTGTATATTCATTAAAAATAACAATCTGTCAGCACTTACTGACAGCACGCACAAGAAGCCAAGCTCTCTTTATTGTTCTCCAAAGATGTTTTTCAGTTGCTGTGCCAAGAGCTGGGTAATTGGCTGTAGCAAAGCCTTGCATGTGTTGTTTTAAGATATTGGACTGACACGCACAGGGCACACTGGCAGAAATAAGGCAAGCACACGTCCCCCACCCTCCTCCTACTCTTGGCTTATCCCAGCAAGTCAGAGGAGGAAAGATGCTGGATGTGTTGTGTTCTTTGACAGCTTCCCTTCACCTCTCATAAGACAAGATCCAAGCACGCCGCATCATATCTCATCTTTGTTTGATTCAGGCCTAGCTTTGCAGTTTCACAATTGTGGCAAGCAGATAGTATCGGCAAATGCTATCCGTGTTAACAATTGTGAGCTGTCTTGCTACATACTGCTCGTGGTATTTGATGTAGGCCTACTAGATGTGATCAAATCTGTTTTGTCTGTGAGCTCAGCACTGGTGAAGTCTGTCTCACTTCATCTGCAAATGCCTTCTGTGTCTTAGTGGGCTGGCTTGGCTTGGACTCACATCTTAACTAATCAGACACATTGTGTTTTGTGTTGTTGCCAGCCTCTCAGCAGGTTCTAGGTATAGCAGACAATAAAAGTTCTTTCCATGTTTGCCTTGTTGGATTTTATATGCTGATTTGTGGCTGGAAAATGTTGCAGCTCACCACATTTCACAGTCCTGACTACTTTGGAGTGATTGTAATGAATAAAAACAACAGCCCTCATAAATTTTCAGACCCAGGGTCACCCAAAATCCAAAAAATATTTTCAGTTCACAATAGGCACACATGACTAGGACTATCTGTAATGTGCAATGGCATTGTTCAAGATTAAAGATTAAGATTTCCTTTATTGTTTCCACAGGGAAATGCGGTTAGGGCAGTACTGCTGCATTATGACTGCATTGGCAACCGAATATATAACCACACAATAACGACATATAACATTAAAATAGTCCAGTGTCACATCAGGACTTGCTAAATTAATTCATACAGCAAACAGCACTTGTAAAGGGAATAAACTATATTAGCCATACAAGAGATTGAACATCCCTGGGGAAATATTACAATGTGACCAGACCTGTTCCGATTACATAATAACCTGATCACAGTGACCTAAACTGTACAGTGACCAGTCATTTTAGGTCATGGTTGGAATCATTTCTCTTCACAGGTTTAAAGTCTGCTGGGTGAAACCAACACATTCTCTGCTGCTTGAGGTTT
Source organism: Ostorhinchus rueppellii (assembly GCA_030068375.1). Classification (NCBI taxonomy): domain Eukaryota; kingdom Metazoa; phylum Chordata; class Actinopteri; order Kurtiformes; family Apogonidae; genus Ostorhinchus; species Ostorhinchus rueppellii. The sequence goes on along the minus strand of JAQQZY010000027.1, from coordinate 36,481,069 downwards.
TCCTGGTGCTCTTTTTATGACGTCCCTCATTTCTTTCTTTTGTGAGTGGAAAATGTGCCACAAGCTATTTATTTGGCTGCATTTAACTTCTGATATTTAGCTCATTTAATTTATTGAGCAACATTCACTAAATTCATCATTTAGTTGCAGTGTAGCTTTTTGTGTAAATAGATGTAGATAAAACCTGCTTTGTACATTAAGTTATTTATGTTTCATGCCCAAGAACGAACCAGAAAGGCAAAAACAAATGGAACAAATGTTATTTATATGAATGCCATGAAACGGTGCTTCCTCTTTAAGTATGAGTAAATTACTGCAACACTTTTAAGCTTGGACTTTAGTAACAGCATTTATCACAAAAACCCAATTAAAATCATCAATTGTGATTATTTGTATGACAATTAATTTCTAAAATGTAATGATGGAAACAGTCTTAGCTGTAATACAATCTTTTTTTTCAGATCTTCATGTCATCCTCCAAAGTGACACCAGTTATTGTGAAGGTAAATGACAGCTCTCTGGGTTTTCATTGGACATGAATGCATGACCCTCAGTCAGGATTCCATCTAATATTCACGTATTCAAATACTGAATGTGGATCCATGTAAGCAAAACATTCTTGTTGTTGTTTGCCATGCAAGCTATCTTTTGCAATTTACTTGACATCTGTGATGTAGTGATGGTGAAAATACAATTGTCAACACTGTGTCTACAGCCATGTCAACAGATGTCACATTAATTTCACTTTAATTTTCTATTGACAAAACAATTGATTAAATACCAATTTTATCTTATTCTGGGAGTCTTTTACTTTATTTCTTCAAGTATTTCACTCTAATTATTACCTCAAACATGCTAATAGGAAGCACATAATTGCCTATTTTTTGTATTTAGGCAAGATAGGCTAATAATAGCACTTAGCAAATTATAGTGCCAAAAAGCATGAATTTAAAGTGTTCAAAAATAACAGTCAGCCATTTGCCATCACAGTAAAAGAGGAAAATGAAATGGTGTAGGATCAGCTGGCTGACCCCTGAGGAGAAGGAGAGAAAGGGGGGGTGAGGCGGAGTGCTTTGCTTTGCTGCTGTGTGTGTCAGTGCTGATTAGGTAAGAGATTGCCTCATGTAATGACACGGCATGGCGCTAGTGGTGCAGAAACACAAACAATGCATACCAGTGTTTTAGTGCGCACGCCCCCTGCAGCTGCCTGCCCGAAGATGTTTATATAGACATATACACCCTTCTTGAAATATTTCAACATCTTTAGATAATGCCCTTTTTCATAGACGCACACATTGACTCCATCCAGAAGCCAGAAGCCCCTTTCTCTGCATGCTGCTTTTCTTCTATAGCACAAGATGAAAGATGGAGGTTATTAAAGGAAAAGAGCACAATGGAATCTGTGCAGTTCTCTATCAGAGCTTATTGTTACTATTGACAGCAGTATTTTTCAGTGAAAATACACATTGTTAAATAGGCTTCGTAACCTGCAGGCTAAACAATAAGCCCAGAAGAGAACATGTTATATTCTCTTTCTGCCTCTGACAGTGGGTGTTTTCATCACTGTATTGTGTCCTTTTTTTTTTTTTTATAGGGGTGACTGATTTTTCGCTCATTAGCTTGGCCGATAGTAGATCAGTTTTTAATTGTAACCTGCAGAGTGTGGTGTTCTGCAATGCACTGAACATAAACAGTGTCATGAAGATAAATAATATGATAATGTTGTGATGATCAGCTAATTAAGGAACCTTGAGTAGTGGGGAAATTAGAGATAAATCGAGCATTTAACTGTTTTTTAGTGATAGGTGACTGGAATCTGTCTTCTCCATAACAGTATGTAGAGTTTGAGTCACATGGCGTCTGATCTGTTCGTCTGTGATTTGGGCCCCTTCCGCATGTTGTTGCTGAACACAGACGTAGAAGACATCTGTGAAGGTAGAGTTGGCCGATGAGTTACAACCAAAGTCGGACTTTTCTTCTAGTTTCCTCTGGTTTCTGGAGGTTTTCTGTGTGTGTTTCGCTGCTTTTTGTTCTTGTCTGACAAGAATCTTTATATTATTGCATCATTTTTGACCAATGTTAATGCAGTTTTGACAATATCTAGAAGTAAATAGTGTCACCATTTTCCTGAACATGCAGCTGCGGCGTTTTCATTAATTACTGAGATTGTCGCAGCCTAATTTGTCTTGCTGGAGTTGTATAATGAATTAAAAACGTTTTCACAGTAGCGTAACTTTTAGGCAAATTAGATTCTGCATGTTGGAGTTGAGGAGCTGGACCAGCAGCTGACGGATTTTCTTCATTATTTCTTCAGCAGCAGTGAAACACAACCCTACAGTCATACTTTAATGCAGACAGATGTTTAAAGAACTCACAAGCCTAGCGACATTAGTGCAATACATGCAAGGCTTTCTGTAAGATACTGTAATTATGCTGATGAACAGACCATTGAAAACAAATGTCATCTGACGAACGTGTTTTGACAGTGCTGTTTATTTTTAATGGCACAATTGCTTCAATCCCTCAGAAAATCATATGATCGCGGCAGATTGACATTGACATTCAAGCCTTTAGGTGGAGGAAGAATCTAAAATTTGACTACTTCTCTTCATCTTCATTATTATCCGCTTTCATTTTCACTTTATTCCTCTACACAAATGAAATATAGGAACTTCAGTTTCCAGTTTTACTTCCAGAGGACAGTGTGCTGCTTGTGACCTCAATGGTTTTTTTTGGGGTTTTTTTGTGGTTGCTGGTGAGTTCAAGGCCACAACTAGTTCACGTTTCATTCTGATAATGGATAAAAAATAATGTGAAGTGCAAAAAGAAAAATAAATCTGAGAAATAACAGGGTCCCAGCAGATCCTTAAAATGATTTAATTTTGGTGTTCAAGGTCTAAAACTGCCTTCATGTTTGGATTTATTTGAGGAGAGGCTTCAAATTAGATATAGGCAGAATGAATGAGCATGAATGTCTTATTTTTATTTTACACCTTATTGCATTTCTACAGCCTCCAACACCACTTGTTTGTGTATCAGTAGCAGCACTCTGATATGTCAGAATTCTTTTGCTCTGGTAATGGTATGATTTTTCGCTTTCAGGCCTATTAAAAAGGTATTTAACTTCATTAAATTTGCTCTAGAATAACCTGAAAGTTGAATATATGTCTGAATGGAGGTTTTTGGCTTGCGGTGCGAGTGGAGCTGGAATGATGCAGTTGGTTCAATTGATTTCCTATAGAGAGATGCCAATAGCAGCTGTCTATTGTCTGCATAAACACAGAGTTGGATTGTTGTGTTGTTATGTGTGCAGTATTGAGTTTACAGGACATTGATTTTCAACACTATGAATGCAGCAAATCGTACATCTTTTTACAATGCGCCTGTTGTGCTCTTTGGCCTCGGTGACTAATGTGTGTGGTGCACTGGTGTTGTGACTGTGCACATGAGGCACAGTTTGTTTGCAGAGCTGCAGAGGCCAAACCTGTGACTGATGATTTAATGGAGACAGCACACAAGCCAGTGGTGAGCTCAGGGTTCAGGCAGCCATAAGGAAACGACCCCAGTGACATTGTGGTGCTCTCCACTCCCCTGTTCGCCGGGCGCTTCTGGTAAACGGCGTCCTTGCTCACCCTTGCGGGTCAGGCACACCTACTGAGGCGGCTGAGCCATAGGCGGAGATGCTGAGACTCGCGGCTGGATCGACTGGGTTTAAGGATGGACACCTTGTCTCTGTACCCCAGTTCCAGCAGCCAGCACAGAGAAAATGAGTTCTGAGGATTGGGTTTAGATTTGCCACTGTAGCACTTCCACTCTGATACACTCTAGCTACCATCAGGGGAAGGCTGTCAGAGCGAGAGAGGGAAGGGTGGGAGAAAGAAAGAGAGAAAACAGCGAAGCACAGCAGTGCTATCTAATAGATCAATTTGTAATAAATCTGTTGCCTCAAGCTGTTGTTGTTCGCTTCTACTCAGTAAAAGGTGTCTGCGTTTCTCAGGCAAGAAAATGCTTGTCAGGCCAAGCATACAGAGCTATCAGTGAATGAGACGCGCCTAAAGCACAGTAAATCATTTTCTCTGTGCTCAGTTTACATAGGTCGAACACAGTGCACTCTTATCAGCACATTCCAATGGTCAGAAAAGGGGTTATAACCGATCGATTGGACTGAGCGCTGAAATGAGGAAGTAACGCTCCTCTCACATTAAATTTTCCCATTATCCAATATCAGCCATTAATCATGATGAAGGAGCTATTGATTAAGCTATCAGCCAAGGTTGGTCAATTTATTTGCCAAGAGTCATTCCACAATCTAAGGCTCTGTTGAAGAAGCAAAAAAAGTGGCAGAATTGGAAATGCCCCATTATTATGACAACAGTTTGATCTTTAAGGTAACAAAAGAAATGGGCCTCTATAGGGACCACATGGGACCTCTCCTGCTCCTCCTCCACTAGCAGCCATATGGACCGTACTAATTGTGTTTTACGCCAACCATTTTCACCGATCCATTGGGGACTTGTGGAAGTGCTGTAGCTATAATGTCACCAGCAGTGGGTTGGCTCATGAAAGAAACATTAGCAAGCACGATGAGAAGACAGGAAGGCAATACACTGCAAGTCAACACAATTATTGATTTTATTCAAATGAAATCTGCGGCTCTCTGTTCTGAATGTGTTGTTGGTTGCTTTTTAAAGTATGATTTCCATTATTTTTTCTCCTGTTTGAAGGTTACGTCTGAAACAAGCTCTCAGTTTAGTCTCACACTTGCACTTTGTCATGCAATCTAATTCCAGGCACAATGCCAGTGTATAAAGATGGCTATAAAAGGACGTTTACTTCTAATCTCACGTATCTCTGTATAGATAAAACATCAATCATTTACATCATGATTTTGTTTATGGTACGGATATGTTTATTTTGATTCTGAACAGTACTTTATTAAAAGGGCTGTAATTGCTCTATAGGGAAATCATGTTTCATCTCTTTTGTTTTGTGACAGTACAAACACTGAGGTTTAGATGTTGAATGTAAATGTGACATTCACAATATTTGCTTTGCCCTTCAGGCCAGCGATTGGTTGTAAAGCGTTTGAAGTGCTAAGTGTGACTGAGGCAAATCAGTGTGTGTTTTTAACGTGTATATAATATGCAATCATGAAAAGGGCACATCTATGGAAATGAGTTCTTCTGAGGGAAGGAGGAGGAGGGGAGGGACCGGGAAGTGGTGATGGTAGAGTAGAGAAGGAGGGAGGGAAAAAAACGTGTGTGTTTCATTGTGTCCCTGCTAACAGTTTTCTTGTAATTATTGAAATTGATGTTTGCTGCGGAGCTGTAAATCTGCAAGATCTCCCGTTAATAAAGCGGCAGAGGCAGTCGAGCCGTTAGGCTGGGAAATAAAAGGCAATCAAGCCTCCAACATCCTGTCCCTCGGCCCAAAATGAAGCAGCAGAAATCCTAATTAACTGAGAAGAGCAGCTCTTACTACACTGCTTGGGTAGTGGGTGCCTGAGCTAGCTGCTATGTCCTCATATGAATGCTCTGTCGCTCTCATCCATCCTTCCAGCCCGCCCTATCTGACTCTGGCTTCCCTAAAGTATTTTCTATCCCTCAGCTCTATCTTTGTATCCCCCCCCCCGTGTGTGAAGCTGAGGATGTGACCGATGCACTCTTACAGTGAGAGAAGCTTTGTCGCCTGGAGGTGTCTGGGAGTCCTGCACAGGAAATCGGTGAGCTCGATGATGGCGTCTGATGGTTATTGCTGCTTATGTAAAGTGCTGCAAGAGAGAGAGGCAGGGGGTAGCAGCGTTGATCTCCTCCCATTGATTTCATAGATCCGTCTTTAAGATGACAATTAAGTTGACTTTCTGTGTCATCTTCAAGTGCAGCTTTTTCAAATTAGCAACACGGCAAATTACTCCTGTCATTATGTGATCAGGTATGGAGTTTAAGTCAGGTTACATCTTGCTTTTCACTCTTGATATTCATCTGTGCTTGTGTCTATACAGCAGCACGGCAAGGCTTTGAACATGACATCCAGTAATATGTAGATGATATGAAAAACCCTGATTTGTATTAACCAAACCTCTCTCTGCACAATAGCTTGAATACAAATAGAGCTGCATAATGTTGGAACGAACTGACATGACATTATTTGTAAGATATGAAAAAGTACAGAAGTGCATTAACTTAGAATCATAAAAAACATTAAATTAAAAATCTGAAAAATAACATTTCAGTCTGGATGGCATTCAGATCAGGTTTTGCACTTGTCATTCAGAGCTCTGTGGCTCCAATTTTAATAAATGATTTGAAATCCAACAAATTAGTCCAGTTTTCACAATTGCAAAGCACAGCACTGCTGAGAGAAAACACCTCCTTTAGCTCAACATCATCCTTTCTGAAGCCAGTAAATGCTCTGTATAAATGACATTGCTCAAATGCTCATTTTAGGTGTTTTTCTCTTCTTCCTCAATCCTTTTCCAGAATGAATATGATTGGCAATTTTCTCTGTGTGGACTGGACGTTTCCTTAAAACATAATAAACTGTAGGGCTGATATCAGCAAAACCTGCCATATGTGATATGCATGTACAACATTACAGTAACAATAATACTGTGATATTAGTGCTTCAGCTCCAGTAATCCCAGTCTGAGCTGATAAAAGTGTTCCTTAACAATGTTCAAATGAGCCAATTGTTTGTATGTGACTCAGTTCTGTAGAATTTCAGACCAAATACTGAACTACTCCAATCAGTTCCACA
>JAQQZY010000027.1:36454669-36474290 GCA_030068375.1 Ostorhinchus rueppellii | reverse complement strand
AAAACAGAAAGTTCACACAAAGAAAAGAAGAGACATTAGTGCACGGCTCTGACACAGGAATAGGACACACTCTGGTAATGACATAAGGATATTTTTGCGATATATTGTGCAGGCCTAATAAACTGTTGTACCTATATATGTTACATGAGAACTCTATATACTTTACCTTGTTTTAATGATGCAACAAAAAAACGTTGTAGCATGACATAATCATGGTTTGATAATTTGCCTTATTTCGACTGCACTGAAACATGATGTGTGGGCTGAATACAAACTAAGGCTCCATTCACACTGCAGCCAAATGTGGCCCAAATCCGACTTTTTGCCGCTGTTTGATCTGTATCTGACCTTTTAAAGACAGTTTGAACCGCACATATCAGATTTTTTTTTTTTTTTTTTTTTTTAAATCCGACCCAGACTACTTTTATATGTGGGACTAAATCCGATACGTATCAGATATACGACGTCAGTCTGAACGGCCAGGTCACATTAATCCGACCTTCACGTTATTGAAATCGTCGTAGATGAGTGTGTTATGACAGTGTTCCAGAGGCGCTCACAGATAGATTTAAACGTTTTTCTTGTCATTGGAAAATTCTGAACTAAGTCTGTGTCAGTGAAGCTAACGTCACTATCCCACCACTCCTGACTCCGACTCCACATTCAAATACTCCGTTGTACAGACGTAGCAGCCACAGTAATAAACCTGCCTCTGCTCTGTTTAATCTAAAACTTAAAATTCTCTGGCTGGTGCTGACTTCAGTTTTAGACAAACTGTATCGGTCTCACACACTGAGACCAGATCCCTCCATATTTACTTCTGTAAACACTGCATGCTGCATGGACCCGCATGATGTCAGGACCTCTTCTGCGCATGCGGGTCACTTCAGTGTCGCATTCAGTTTAGACTCAAAACTGATAGAAGTTGCATTTAATTTGTAAAATGAACGAGTACAGAAAAAAATCGGATTTTACAAAAAATCAGAATTGTGCATTAAGATCTGCTGTGAACGGAGCCTAAGATGCTCGGTGAAGTGAAAACTCTGCCATAAGACACATCTGCGTTGCTGTAGAGGGAGTGATGATTGATTGTTTGAAACCTGAGCTTGCCCGAGCTGCTCCTCACTATTTACCTGTAAACTTGTCCTATCTGCTTGTGCTTTGTCTGTGGACAGCCATTGAGCTCTTTCTCCATTGCCCCCGCCCCCACTCACCCCCCACCGCCCTCCCACCCTTTGTTGTATCAAGCAGCCCAAAAGCCTCTAGGGATGAACAGACAAATAGAAGACAGCAAGAGGTGAGGCTCAGTCCCCCCTATTCTCCCATCTATCTTTCTCCCTTGTGAGCACTCTGCCAGACAAGTTTCCAGGCACTCAAAAGCAGCAAATCGACTCACTGTAGGACTCACTGTCACTTAGCTGAGCTGGGGCATAGCAGCGCACTAGGAGGCCAAATCCTCCTCCTCCTCCTCCTCCTCCTCCTCCTCCTCTCATTCCACCGCCCTCTCCAATGAAGAGAAAATGCTATTTGGCATGGCACTGCAGAGGCCCGGGATTCTGTATAGATTTAGCCCTGAAAGCTCTTTTTTGCCTCTTCACTTAGACATTAGTGGTGTGGCGCTGATGAAGTCTTGATTAAGTGCTTGTCACATTTCAAATAATTCCAGCTGCATAGATCCAGTCAGCAGCGTTCCATCTTGATTTGCTCCAGTTAATTTTAAACAACGCGATTGGCAGGCGTGATGGTGTGGCACTATCGCACGAATCTCTCATCAGGGTTGTGGATGTTTTGTTTGTGCACAGATTTCATGATTGTGATTGAGCGCAAGGAGAGTGCTGTCAGAGTTTCAGTCTCCTCTTTTATTCTTGGCACAAAGCAAACGATCTGCTTGGCACAAAGCCAGCGCTCACTGCAAACACCAAATGTAGTAAGCAGAGAAAGGTGGCGTCTGGCTCTGTATCGCCCTTGTGCACAACCACTTAGAAACATGCACTCTGTGTAATGAAAGAACAGAAAATTTTCTCTTGACAGACAGAATAAATTTCTCCCCTTGGTGCGACAGATTTGACACAAAAAAAGATCCACCACCACCTCTGGCAACCCCACAGAGACCTTTCCTTGGAGAACCAGCAGTCCTCCCTTTCTAGTTCTCTTTTTTCCCCTCACAGTCTCCCTCTCTATTTAGCACTCAGTCTTTTCCTCTAATCAGCGACAGGCTTGTGAAAATCTGTACACAAAACAAAGCACAATACTGCTTTATTCCTTTTTTTTTCTTTCTTTTCCTCTCCCTGAATCTTCCCAAGAGTTTTTTTTTTTTTTTTTTTTTTTTCTGTGCCTGTGCAGCTGCTGCCGTTGTTGTGAAGAGGATGACAACAGGCAGAGAAAACTACAGTATAAGGACACACTGTCTTTACCCCCCCTCCCTTTTCCTCTTTTCGCTCCCCTCTCTATCACTCCACCTTGCTAACACAGCTGCTTACATTACACAAGGATCGTCCACCTTGTATTTGCTGTCGCAGGGAGATAAAGACGATGAAAGTGAGAAATGCGTGTGACGTTCTCTGGGAATTTAGCTCAGGGATGTGGGTGTATAAGATGGAGGTCATACGAGTGGATATTTTAGTTTTATATGTGCTTTTGTGTGTAAGCAAATGGAGAACTAGGAAACCCTCGGGACACACAAATAGACGGGTGTGTTTTAATTGTTTGTGACACATAAAATGAGAAACAATAATGTGTGAATACTGAGCCCAGGAGATTACAATCTGGTCAGCCACTTAAAGGAGTGCAAGAGAGATGGCGTTACTACATCTCTGTCGTCCCCCCTGAGCCATAAACCACTCACGAGCATTTAACCATCAGTGATTTCTCTTCTGTTCACCTCCTCGCCCTGAATGTGATCCTGCAGGAGTTGCTGGTAGAAAACCTCCCAGCCTTCCTCAATGACTCCTCTAATTTGTGTGTGTGCGTCTATACTTGCAGCTTCGGGTTCTCTGCAAATCTCTGCAGCACCACCTGATTTGACTTGGTAATGGAGCATTGATGAGTCTTGGGGGAAATCGGAAAAGGAGCACAAAACCATAGAGGAAAAACCCACTCCTGCATGGTGGCAAGACAGTGGCAGGCTTTTTTGATAGAAGCTGACAAAGGCAGAAAAAAGGAGAAGGTGAGGTAAAAACGAAGGACTGAAGATAAAGCTGTCATGTGTTGATGCCTTTGGCCGCCTCGTATTCCTACAGGGGGAAAGAGAAACTAAGAGGTGGAGATGGGCTTCAACAGCCAGACTTCATCCTGATTTGTATTTTTACTCTGTTGCACTGAAAAAGCTGGTTCTCTCCCCAGGACAGCAGAATATTTACATCTTTAGCAGAGCTCATTGCTCACAGAATATTGAGTTCAGCGTGGAGGACATAAAAGGTAGCCAAGCCAAGAGTAGTAGGGGAGATAAAAGCAGGATCGCTTAAGCACTCAGTGTTATTTGAAGCACATTTCTACTGCTGTTGATGTAGCCACTAGCCTAATAATTCATCTCGCCTAGTTTTTATCACTCAACTCGCGCTCACGCATATGCGCGCACACACCCACACAGAGCAGCTACTCACAAACACAAATTCCCCTTGACGGGTGAGGGTAGACCCTTCTAATATAAAACAAGCGATTCAAAGATGAAATTCTCATCATTCTGCCGTCTCACCATGGCCGTCCAACAGATGAGTAGTGCTGCTAACAAAAAGCAGGGGCTGCCTGTGCCCAGCTCCCTCACAGGGGCATCTTGTCTGTGTTATCACTCCAGCTAGTGCTGCAATTAATATTAATGTGCTTTAAAGCACGCTCCAGCAGCCCTGCTTCCCTCTCTCTTGCTGTCTTTGTGTGTGTGTGTGTGTGTGTGTGTGTGTGTGCACGTGTGTGTTTGTAACACAGGAGGAAGAGAGCAATAAAGCCAGCGGGGGATAAGAATCTAGGCAGGATATGACAGTCCTCATGTCAGCTGTCTTAGAGCTGGAGGGATATGTGGATAAAGACAAGGGATGAGGCTGAATCCCAACCAGCCGCAGACAGGCAGGTAGTACGGCGTGTAGGTAGGAGCTTTCAGCATTCACAGCGGCTGGGCTGGGGGCTGTGTGCAGCCTGTTTATTTAGTCATGTTGTAATAATGCTTGACCTTTTCTTTCAAGTCCACAGACTGACCTTTAACACCTTACTCCTCTGCAAATCAGTGTGTGTGTGTGTGTGTGTGTCTCATACACACATATGCACATGCTGAGAGGGAAACGAGCACCTCCTTTGCAGGGAGCTTCATGGTCTGCCAACTCCAGGAGTGGATTGTTCCAAATTAGTATGCATTAGGTGGTTAGTGCAAAGCATTTAATTATGCAAGATGGCACTAAACTGTCTATGTTATGATTAGCCCAACACGTTACAACCTTAATCTCTTCATTTTTTCCCCTCTCTTTGCATGGGTGAGGAGGAGGCAGGGAGGGAGGGTGATTGTGATAGGCTGGTGGAGGAGGATGATAGGGGGTGGCTTTAGAAATACTCCAGCATTCCCTTTAGACAGTAGAAGTAGCCCCAGTATCTCTGCAGATTGTGTTTCCTCTCTGGAAGGATTTTGATATTTTCTCGTCTCCCTTCCTTCCTTCATTCCATGCCCTCAGATACTTTGTCAGACCTTATTGAATCAGGTCTTGCTTCCTTTTATGTGCACGACTTTCCTCGCTCTCTGTTTTCGCTGAGCTGCTTTTCATGGTAGGCAGGGGTTTTTTAATCTTGGGCAGCAGTGGCAGAAGCAGCCTGGGCAGAGTCAGAGTGAGGCAGGCAGCCATCCAGGCAGGCAGGCAGTCGCTGCAGTGGAGCCCCAGCAGCTCCCCGGAGGAGCCCATTATACAGGAGAGATATCAAACCATGAATCATTTACGCCAGTCCTCCCCTCCCTTCCCTTTCTCTCCCCTCACACGCAGCCCTGATGCCCAGCCGGCCGCCTGCTTGCCACGGTCTGCATCTTTAATGAATGATTATTGCATTTCATAAACATGGCCTCCAGTAATTAAAGTATTATTGATCCTTTCCATGTTTGCTCCAAGGTTGACAAAAACAGTTTTTTACCCTCCTCTTCACACAACATCTTATTTGTCACTATGCTAGATAGAAGAAGTCCCTCTAGTAACAGCAGAGGGTGATTTATTTAGGCTGACGGTGATTTTTTTCTTCTTCTGTTTAGGCATTTCAAGAACTGCCTTCATTCAGGGAGGAGGGGGATATTTCAGTTGGGTGGGGTTTGCGGGTCATTATCATTGTGCAGTGTGTCGTAAGGATTGTGTTGGAGCGATTCCCTATGTTGGTGTTTTGTGTTTTGCGTAAAAGGTGTAGGGACACGGGGGTTAATGTGCTGGAAAAGAGTGATTTAGGTCAGTGGTCGTGTCTGCATCTGTCACTTTGACAAGCTGGCGCTTTAGGAGGCTGTGTGGTGTTGAATAAAGGAGAGAGTGAGAGAGAAGTGAGAGGAGAGCTGACTCTTTCAAATGGAAAAAAGGAAAACCTGACTTGACTGTGATTTGTGCTCTCAGTGACAGGCACCATGTTACAAGCAGTCGTTTGATATAAACTTAATCAGTTTCACCTCTTTATTGAGGATCAAGACAGTTAAAGCCTCTGCAAATAAGTGCACGTCTCCTCGCCTTTCTCCATCTGTTTTTCTTTTCTCTCCCACCCTTCTCGGCTCTCGCTGCTTTCATTTTTTCTTTTCCCACTTTTTACCCTGCTTGTCCTCTCCCTCGACATCACCTGTGTGTTTCCTCATCCTCCCTCTCAGCCAGGAGAGCTCTTCAGTTTCTGTGTAAATATCACAATCACTGATGAGGAAAAAGTGCTGGCATCTCCACAGGGGGATTAGAAGAGCCATTTTGTGTCTTACTTATTAATGTATCCTTCTCTTTTTTTGGCCTGCCTCCCTATGAGCTGTATAGATTACATCCTGTCATATAAGCAAACATGGAAATGTGTGTATAAAATGCAGTTTTGCCCATTAGTAGTTCTTATCAATTTTTGATAAATGTCTAAGATCCTCCCAATAATGACAGGACGATGGTCTATGACTAAAATCTCATCCTCATACATTTGTACAGTGAGGAGTTTATGTAAAATGACTCATTTCATGCTGAATTGTATAACGAAAATGAACCTGAAATGAAATGTATGAAAAATAAAATGAACATAATTATTGTGTAATTATTGGAGGCAAAAGAGGTTGAGCCTGTTGTGTCATTTGTATGATTTCTGGTTTCTTTCTTTACATGTCCAGTCCTCTGCAGAATAATACAAGCTTCCCTCAAATGGTGAAAAACATTGCTTTAAAGAGTGGGATTTACAACACAACAATATAATTAAACTGAATGAACTAAGTGAAGACTAGCATTAACAAACTCAAGCCTTTGCAAAAATATTTTTTCAATTTTTACACATTTTTCCTTTTTAGAAAAAGGGGCATTTCTAATTTTATAAATTTCTTTTATTCAGTTTAATTAGTTGAGTGTGATGCCAGTTCTTCTTCAGTCCAATGACAAAAATATGTCGGCATATTCTGAATTATTTTTTCTTTTGCCACATGATGGATGTATATTGTCATGCCACACAACCCTATCAAACTGGAAATTTGATTAATGTTGCCATTAAAAAGGTAGAATCCTGTGCAGTTTCCTGTGTAAACTCTCCTGTGCCAGCCCGTTCTGCCTGCTCCATGGCTTGTCCTTTTTGTTAGTGAGCCACATGGCTCTCTACAGGGCTTAGTCCTAAATATTCAGCCAGAGCATAATCATTGTCAACCAATTGCATTCCTCTTGACCTCCCAGATGGAGGTAAACTGCACAGCCTCTTCATAGCCCCACCTCAATTACTGCAGCAGTAATGGTGATAAAGAAGACCACAGGCTCAAATGAAAATGGCTGATTGATGTGGACACACATGGCTCATAATTGGATTATAAGGAAGGACGTTAATGGTGTTAGGGGCGCTGTGGTGGAGCAGGATTCTAAACACTGACAAGGTATTTGATGATTTACTCTGTCTGCCTTTTTTCCTGATGCAGTTGTGCATCACAGCAGTATTCTGAGGGGTCTTGGCACCCAAAGCACAACCCTCTTGTACCACCCCTGCTGCCGTGTCAAGGGTGTGTGTGTATGTGTCTAAGTGAAATTCTTCTGTGAGTCACCACTGACTGCTTCTCTTATGCTCATGACAGCTGTGAGGTCAAAACAAAAAGCTGCCTATTTTCAAAGCAGCAGCCCACTTCATCCTCCAGCCCAACACACACACACACACACACACACACACACACACACACACACACACACACACGCAGTCAGAGGTAGATAGGACCTCTTTATTCCAATTGAATTATTGGTCAGGGGCTGAGAGGTTGTGAATTTAATTCACAACCACAGCCCACAGAGAGATTAATATTTAGTCTGACCAAAAGTAAACGCTAAACACAAGGTCAGTTTGCAATAATATACAACAAAAATCCTCACATTTTACCAGTTGTAACCGGTCTTGTGTAGCATTTTATATGTGGTCTGAATTGTATAATTAAGTATACATCAAAAATTTGTCATACACTTTTAATATCCTGCAAGTTACATTTAGCCTACCACCAATTTAACACGTTGAACAAACATAGACAGAGACTGTATGGCTTCAGTGACTGGGAAATAAACATATTTTTTCTTGTGTATATTTTATTTTCACTTGTGCATTTTCCTCCTTTTGTAGGAAACAGAGAAACCTTCAGTATAAAAAGAATAACTGAACTGTCTGAAAGGTCTATGAGCACAAATCCAAGGCTACAATAAAAAAAAAAAAAGTAATGTAGCACAAGAGATGCACTGATATGGAAATGACTCTTATTAACTGCTGATATATGGGTGCATCCCTAAAATGGACACTAAAGGCATTGCAGCAATACCATAAAGCCATTAAGAACCATTTGACACATGATTAAAAGCTGAAAGTTGCTAGATTTACCACATCTAGAAACACACATTAAGAAATCGGACCGCTGTCAGAATAGTAATTTCTGCAGCATGACTAACTGATTAATCAGGTTAGTTGAGCGTTGATACCAACGTGGTGAGAGACATAAAGAGGAGACAGCTCAGTCCTCCCTTTGTTGCCAGGCTACTCTTCATTTATTGCTGTATATCCTAATGAAGAGTGTTAAGAAAGAGATGTAATTAATTGACCCTGACAGCTCACAGGGTCTGTAGTTGAGTCTGGGAGCAGGTGCTGACTGGGCTGCCCTCGGTTTCATACACTGGTTCTTATCTTGGTGTGCATATCTCTGCCGAGTACCCAGCCCTCCCCACTGACCGATTGGCTCAGACGGCTCTTGGTAAGTGCAATGATGCTGGATGCCTGAGCCTGCGTGAGCGGCATAATACCAACTAATGCCTGAAGGAGCGCTCTCCCCATTGCTATCTCGCCTCTCTCCTCAGCTGCTGCTTAGCCAAGCCTGGCCAGTGCAGAGCAGAGCTGAGAGCCCCCTTTTCTTCTCTCACTCTGCTCTCCCTGGCAGTTTATTAAAAGGAATACTAGCTTTTTCCTCGTGCCTGGGTGTTTGATTTCGACAGCAGCAGAAGCTGTCATGGCAGATAAAAGGCGGAATTACGGTGCGCACAGCATCTGTATTTACTGCGTCATTCTCCCTGCCTCTGACAAGAGAGAAGGAGGGGAGGAGGAGAAAATGGAGGACAGACTGCTGCATTCATGTGTCTTTACATTGACATGTCTCATCAGGGAGAGAGGTGGACAGACAGTCTACTGTGAAGCCATCAATCAGCCCTTTTCAATACGCCTGTCCAGCCAGCATACAGTAATACTCGCACACAAAGACTGACAAAAGATGGCATTATTGCTGCAATTGACATATTTTTTATGAATCTCTTTTTTTCACTTGGCTTTGTCAAATGGAGTAAAATAGTAGGGCGATTGTGTTGTGCTGCTGTCAAGGAAACAATTTTTATGTTTCTACTGAGACAAAATGGTTTGATATGATAGTTGGGTTAAGTGTGGATTCGCTTCCTTTTTTTTTTTTTTTTAATCGTCAAGTAACGGACATGAACACACAAACCCATGATACTCTATAATATAAATACAAGTGTCCTTATCGTGATGAGGTGATATTGATTCCTCGATTGTTTGTCTCCATTAGTTAATCAGATAATTGGTTGAAAGGATTTATTTTGATTTGAACTGCAAACAAGTGTTTTCTGTGAGCCTTGAAAACAATTTAACAGACAGATTAATTTTCCTGGCAGTATCTCTCTCTGAGGCTGTGGGTCATTCTAATTTTTCATCGGCATCATTTCATTGAGCTTTAATTAACACAACAAGGATCGGGTGTCCTCCAGTGTCATCTGCTCAGACAGCTAATACAAACTCATTAGCCTTCCTTCTAGTTACTCTGAAACAAAATGACATTACGCTGTTTATGGTGTTCATATTAGAATTGATGATATTGATGTATTCATCTGCATATATCATAGTTTTCAGATCATCCACCCTGTCATCTCTAGTACCGTAGACAGAACAAGCCTTTGTTTCATAGAATAAAACACCATCTTGATGCTAGTTTGCTTAACGTGCTCGAGCTGTCTATCTTCTTCCGTCGTCTCCATGCTTTCGCCTGTGGTGACAGCAAGACTAATGTATTCATGGCGCCGCCACGGTGAGAGGCATTACTTTACCTTTGCTTAATTGAGGGGAAACTCCCCTGACACCTGCTTAGCACAGCGCTGTGCTAGCAGAGCGGCCAAACTCAACCTAGAAGCTGAGGCCACTGAACCCTGACTGAGAAATAACACAGCTCGAGACCACCCAGGGACTGCCGAGGGGAGAAATGATTTAATAATGTTGATGACATTACACCAGCCCTTCCTCCATCGTCTACCTCGTTACTTTTTACCTGGGGAGGGAGACGGCACTGACTATTTGCCTGAAGGTGTATTTAGATGGAGCTACTAAATATTTCAGACCCTAAAGACAGAGACTCTGGGTAAAAGAAGAAGGAAACGCAAAAAGAGGAGCAACAGGGGCAGAAAAATCAGTGCAGAGGGTTTTGACATGGATTGTGGAGGGAGGTTAGGGAGTGTAGTCAAGGGCAGTGGGGGCAGGCTTGTAATTGGCTGACACCAGAATATAGCAGTGGATTTGTGTGTGTGCTTGTGTGTGTGAGAGCGAGCAGTCAGGCAATGTCTGAATACTATAAGGCCAAATATATCCCTCCAGCCAGACTGCATTGCTTTCAGGGTGTTGATACGCTGCCATCACCTTGCACTAGACTGAATGTTGATCTCAACTACAACAGACATACTATATTATTTTCTTCGCCTCCAATACCAAACCCCCCTCCACCTCGCCAGCAAGGTCCCATCTGAGACTCGGCATGTCAACTCGACAGAGCTCCTGCATCGTTTTTAATTGTCCCATGCCCCAGGGGCTGCTGGGAGCGAGGTGGGCGGGGCTGAACGTTTTCTCCAGGGGGATGAGGAGAGGTGGGTGACAGAACACTCACGGTGTCAGGTGCAGGTGCGGAGAGAAGGATGGAAAGGGGGCTGACAAGCGAACGGCAGGGAGCCGAGCAGTGGGAAGCCGTTTCCTCAGATAGGAGGGAGAAGAGGGCTTTTTATAAGACGAGAGCAGCAAGGAGGCGTCTATGTGCATACTCGAGCACTCAGGGATATAGAAGTAATACAGCTAATGAGTATAAGTAATAACTGAGAGGAATTTCTGCAAAGGACACATTATGACTTTGGTTTTGCAGCATCTTTTTACTTCTTTCACAAACGTGTTATTTTGTTTTTTCTTTGCAGGACTTGCTGACACTTCCTTTTTATTCTTGTTTAAAGTGACCCTCAGATCCTTTATTTTGTTAAGTTAAAGCGTACTTACACATTTATTACACAATCACCTCCTTATATTCAAGCTGATCGCAGTCACTTTGCATCTTAATAAATAAGTCTAATACTACAAATAGGTAAATGAAACTAACAAAAATGATGTATCAATTTTGAAGTTTGACAAACTCTTTTCTGCTGTGGTTTTGGATTACCATGAATAGTTTAACATCCAATGTTAACACCATGAACCTTACAAAATAAGTTGTGTAAATACTAAAGATATAGTTTGTTTTTTACCACAACACATTGTTATTGTATTATTTTGCTCCTTCTCAGCTATTATTTTGTATATTTCAGTAATGGGCTTAGTGTATTTAAGTTAGTTCTTTTCTACTCTGCAGTTTTTCTTGACATCTAAAAGGCAAACAGAAATGTAGTTTCTATTTGGATGTTCCATTGCTTCTCTCTGAAAATGACTCTGAATCTTTCAGAGGGCGGCCGTGGCTCAGTTGGTAGAGCAGTTTGTCCAATGACTGAAGGGTTGGCGGTACCATGAAGGTGTGGAAAATGGGCTTTATAAATGCAGTCCTTTTACCATCAGGTATATTTGTACTATTAAACTATTACACAAGTACCTGTATGACTATAATAAAGGGTGAAATGGACAATGAAACTATTAATCCCAGTTACTTGTCCTCCTCTACTATTTTGTGATTGTGACAGCTCTGTGTTTAAAGCTTAAAGCCTGACAAGTTTCAGTGTATTAGTATGTTAGACAAAAAAAAACCCAGTTGGAAACGATGTATGTTTTGCTTTATAATATAATGTTTTAAGACTCCCTTGCAGTTAATGTAGTGATTACCTGAAGATGCCGCTTTTCTTGCGACATCCGAGTTTTCTCCAGTGTTCAGCCTTACATCATATCTCTTTGTCATGAAGCTACAGTGGTATAGCCTTTGTACAGATTTTGCAATAACAGTGTGCTTTGTACCATTCATCTTACAGCAACATAAAAGCTGATTCAGATGGAAAAGCCTGTTTCATCAAGCTGCAAGACACTTCTCATTGTGATTCATAATTCCATTAAGGTACATACAGCGTACATCTAAAATGCCGTTCAGTAAGCCAGTTTTAACTCATGTCTTGATGTGATTAAGCTTATTCTAAGTATGACTGTATTCAGGTAAAGGTAATTGGAAAATTCTGTTTGCATGGCAATTTATAATTCATTGGTTCAGTGAGTTGTCTCGGTTGGGTAAGTTATTAGAATGCTGTACTCCTTGTAAACATACTCATTGAAGAGGCAAACTGTGTGAGCCAGTCGAGTGTTTTTTGTACAACATCTGAATAATGGCGGGACTGGTGGAGTGAAATGTTGTGCAGATGAGAGGAAGCAGCAGCATGGTTGTGGGTCTCGCTCTTCCTGTGTTGTTGGCACAGAGACGTCATCCAGCCAGTCACGCTGGGGTCAGAGGCTCTGAAAATAGCCCTAAGGGGATTGGGGAGGCACTGATAGCATACCTGCTGTTACCCTGAGATGATATCCAACTGCAAGCCAGCAGACTGCCTCCCAGCAGCTGTACACTGCTTTGGATTGTTTTGCAATACCTCACACAAAGATGGAGTAGGGCCATTATACCTCTGGCTCTGTAACTCCCTGCAGAGACACACAAACATACGCACATATTTACTTACACCTGCACAAACATGCATACACATACCTGCAGCCATGCACAGATTAATGCATGCAGGGCTGTAGCGAGGTTCTCCACACTGATTTTTCTTTTTCTTTCCAGTTCCGAGGTTTGGGAGAATTTATTTTCCTGTACAAAATGTGAAACGCATCATTCATCTTTTAATAACAATTACAAATGCAAATTTAATTGGATCACAGTTGACAAAAGAATAACAACAACCTCAAATCTGTTTGTCTATTTAAAGAACAACAATTAATCAAAGTCTGAACATGCTTTGGTAATAATTCTATTTGTGTCTCTCATGTGCTGCTTTTTGGGCCCTAGTTATATTTAGCTGAGCTTATAATGTTTAAAAAATCTTTTAATTATTATATAATCACTACTTGTGGAGCATCTGGCCTACACTTGGTTTAGTTATAGATAGCATTGAAGCCAAATTACAATGTTTGTACATATGTTTGCAGTGGTGGTATTTTTCCTCGCTGTGGTGGTGTACCGCTGCTTAATGAATACAGAGTAAACACTGCTATAACATCTGCAGCTGCTTTGAAAAAAACTCTAGGCCTACATGGCATCAAATGGAGCTTATACACAATAAGGAAACATTTAATTTTCTCTCATTTTTATTGCAGCACATGTGCGATGTGTCTGTAGTTTGTAGTCTTCAGTTTAAACTCCCCTTTCACTGTCGAAACACAAATGTCCTGTTTAGAGGCAGCGTTCATTAGAGCTCTGTTTTTGTATGAGCATTATTATGGGACAGTAACAAAGTCCTATATACACCAGTGTATATAAAATGATCTATTGGACACCATTGACTGTCTGCAACTACGATAACATCCAGTGAAGTGGCTGATTTGTGGTGTTCTATTCACAGTGGTGTCACCAATATTTATTATTGTTTTTATGTGTGATGAGGTGCTTTTTTAAAATGCATATTTCTTTGTTTCCTGGCACAGAAGAGGAAAATCAGATCACTGTCAGCATCGACTATTGACCATGTTGATATTTTACAAATCGTTATTGACCCAGATTTTCATGCATCTCTTTTTCCTTAATACATTTTATTCAGCAAAAACTGCTTGTTAATAGAAACCCAGATATGTGTATGTTTGTCTTTACACAGACGCATCCTCACAAACAAATACCCATCTGCGCACGCACACACACACACACACGCACACACACACACACACACACACACATACACATCAAACCAGATTGGACTGTCGCGGCAAAGAGCTTCATAGCTGCAGCGCAGAATCCTGGTTTTTCACAAAGGGTCAGAGTTGACGGCAAATTACAGCTGGTGGTCGACCAAGGCTATGATAGATCTCAATGCACTTTGTGTTTACCCACACACCTGCACCCTTAAGGTGAGGCGAGACAGCAGCATCGCTGAAAGCACACAGCCATTTTGTAACACCTCAAGGAACTCTTCCTCCCTCTCCTCTCCCTGTATGAGGAATAAATGAGGTGGTGCCATTAAGTGAATTTGCCGTTATTTCCCCAGGCTCTTAGCTGAAGATGTCAAACCTCAGCCAGTGAGGCAGCCAAGGATGACTGCCGACTCAGGCGGCAGAGGCAAACACACACATACACACACGCCACATTCCCTGCCATGCACATGATCAGCTTTCATGCTTCTGTGTAATTTATCAAATTGCTTGGGCATGTGATGAATGGGCCCAGATCTCAAAAGGAAAAAAAGGCATTAGGTTTGCATTAGGTCGCTGTTATGCCCATGTAACAGCTTAGAATTTAATTACAGTAAACGGTAAACATCGTATTCACGTTTTCTGAAACAATAATTTAGTAGGCCTAATTGCTTTGTAGTTTTACAGACCACACTTCAGCGATTACACAAGTGGAATCAGCTTGTTAAATAAAAAATGTTTAATCCCATTACTTATACTACAGGCTACTATATTCTCTTAGAGTGTGGAATGAGCAAGTAGGCTTAATGTTCTCTACATTTTTTCACAAATGCCCGCACTCACACATCCTTACTGTAGAAGAGACTAGTTCTCTCCTGCTGATTTGTCACAGCTCCCCATTGTATTACACACCGCCTCTCCTTCACACTCCAAATCCCCCCCTCTCTTTTCTTCCTCCATCTCCCTCCCCTTTCCTCTCTCCCTAAATCATTTCTTTACATGTGTGTGGGTGCCCCCTCTCGCTGTGATTCTGATACTTCATAACGGCAGGAGGAAATTGAGCTGACCTTGAGGCTGCCGAGCTCCTTTATAATGCTGATGTATTGGGCTGTGGGCGCAGGCAGCCAGTAAGTGAGAGGCATGTTTTTATTTGCCGAGGAGCAGGGCCCAGTGTCAGGACACATAACAAGGTTCATTTCTCGCCCACTTGAGCTAGCTAGTATGCCGGGAAGCTTAGTGTCAAGCATTCAAGTCCACTATGTGTGATTTACCTGCATTAGCCTTTGTATACTGAAATAAGTTGCATCATGCAGCTAAAGGATGGCAGCACACAATAGATGGAGTTAACCCTGCACATGCTACAGCCTCACTAAAATAAGATTTATATTGTGCTGCTTGTTGTTGGCATGGTGTGTAGTTCAAGGTTGCGCTGCAGATAAATTTGTATTTTGGCTAGTTTGCAAGGCAGGTCAATGACTTCGAATGATACAGTCTCTTTGACAACCTTGTAGCACTGCGGCTGTTATTGATGTCATTATTTGTTCATTGTAGATGGCCCACTTTCCTCTCTTCAGTAGCTCTTTGCTCATCACAGCAATCAGCTTCCCCCCTAACACAATCAGGCTGCTCTCAAATTACGGTCATGATTGAGACCGAGTTAGCAGCAGGAAAAAAAAAAAGACAAGGCTTATGATTTAAGCATGGTCGCAGTACAGGAAGCAGATGCACTAAGTAAATAGAAATATAAGCAACACAGTGCAATACATTCTAGCTTTCATAACGACTAGAAGAAGCTTAGACAGGAAATGTTGTGCTGGATTAAATTCTAGTGTCATCATGTGTTCTTATTTTGTTTACAATTATTTATTTTGTTTGAACATCATTAGGCTACTCGTTTCCTCCTGTTGCCTTTACTGCCTTAAGATGCAGCTACTAACTGGATTTTTTCTGAAACAACAGATATGATGGTATGTTTTTGTCCAAAAAAATAAAAGGCTCTCACTTTGTTCTTCACAGTATTTTTTTTTTTTTTTTTTGCTATTCAAGTTTTATAATGAAAGGTAAACAACATAAAAAATAGTAATATACATAAAGAACATGAATCCAAACACGCACTCATTCACACTAGGTAAACTTGCACCGAACGACATATGTGTATAAATAACACACATATACATATATTCTTATAAATGTACATACATATATAGAAACTTTTAATTAAAATACAGTAGTCATAACAAGAAAAGTAAAACGGTAATAATTTGGATGTCATGTCCCTATTTTCCAGATACCATAATGCTCATATAAGGTTTCCATAATTGTACACTCTTAGCATCAACAGTGTTACAGACCGTTCAGCCCAACATTATTTATGCATGTCAAAGGATGGCTGGGTTAATGTAGCAAAAATGTGTTTTCTTCAAATTAATATAATTCTTTGCTAAAGCTATAATAATGCACTCCTTTAGTGGTTTAATTTACTGTGATGATACCGTTTTCACTCTAGGATGTTGACTTTTCAGATGTTTAATCATGCATGTTTTAGTGTTGTGACAAACCGCTGTGGAAAGGCACACAGTGTGTACTGAACCACTGCTCACAGGCTCAGAGCTGCTTATGTGGGTTTCCAAATAAAAATGCAGAGATGATGCTCGACTATTTGCGATGTCAAAGACACAATGGAAAAACAGAAACATTATACGGAAATATATTTGTTTTGACTTTGTCAGGAATGTTAAAGAGCAATTTCAGGCCGAACTGGGAGCTCGGTATATAATGGTAGCGCTGTGGTTGACATTAAAAGCGGAGGAGGCTCATCAGCTCTGCCAATTCGGCTCACTTCTCATATGGCACCCATCCACTTGCCTAACCCCATGTCTGGATGCTGCCGTCTGAAAACAGGCAAAGACCCAATTCATTCACAGCCCATCCAGTAACACATTGACTGCACACAAAATATGTTTTAGCAGCTTAACAGCGGTGGACTAATCAATTGATCCAGATTTTGCTGTCCATTGATCTTGGCGCACTCTGCATCTGACAATTACAGTGCAAGTATGATAATGACATCATCAGTAGCCCGTGGCCGTTCTAATAGAGCTGGGAAATGCAAGTAAAACCCACCCCAGCGATCCTTAGAAACATTTGCACAGCCAAATGCTCAAGTGAGAGAATGGTCCGAATCTGCTTTGCAAATGCCTGTGTGTCACTGTCCCCTCCACGGCTCGCCACGGTAACGGTAGCCTGGTAGTGCGGCGGGCTAACCTGCTGGTGCTGCTGACTGGCATTCTGTGCGTTGATGAATGTGCCGGCCTGACGGCTCAATGTGCTTACCTAATGGGAGCTGCTGTACTGTCACACCGAGTTTCTCCCTTCCCCTCTCCCTCTCCCTCTCTCTACGTCACCTCACTCATGTCTTTTTCTGAGGTAGTCAGGACAGCATTCCACTTGGCTAGACACTGCTGCCTCCACACTCTGTTTCTCAAAGGTTAATGAAGCTGCCTCACAGCGCGCACTAATCATCAGGTAATCGCTTTCATTTGGTTTGATACGTGCCTAAGGTCAGCCATGATGACCATGTGTGGCCATTTTGGTTGAATGTGTTAGGCTTGTGTTGGTTACCAAACACAGTTACTCAGTTGTTGCTGTTTATACTGTGACTGAAACCACTGTTCTTGAGTCTTTTCTATGAATCACTGCTTCGATCTTAACACACTTGACACCTGGGTTTTGAGTGCGTTAATAGTGGAGATGCAGCAAGGCTATCTTTGGTTTCTTTATGTTTAGCTGTGGAGGTGTTTGAAGTGGTTAGTGTGAGCCTGGTGTTAAAATAATGGCTTTTCTATGGAGCATGTGGCAGACAGGCAGAGAGGGGCACAGGAGGAGAGGCAAACCAAAGTCATGAAAGCAAAGGCTGCTGGTGGTCAACTGTGGTTGGAGGTTCAGAGCAGGATTTGGGGATTCTTGGGTCAGAAAGGTCTCGGAGGCTGAATGAATTCTTGCAAGCGTTCTTCATTTAGCTGTGGAGTTCATGCAGCTCAATAAGACCTGAACATTGGGCTGGGAGGCACTGTACAGGCCTTGACATTTGTTTTTCTTGTAAATTTCAGCATAAATGCTTCCTAAAGTCTAAAGCACTGGTATAGAAACTGCATGACAGCTACTATTTTATTACTGGAACGCATGTCACATAATACAGAAGTAGAACATCTTTCCCAAAGAGAAAGCAGCTTTGTAGTATCTAGTTTTATTATCTAACATTTAACAAGCTCAAGGCAATGATGACGTGAGAGAAAGCTTATTGGTTATTAATGGGCTGATGCTTTTTTCCTTTATTTCTTTGTTGGATTTTATTATTTAACATTTAACAAAGATAAACATGGAGGAGAAAAAATGATATCGTTAAATGTTAACAACTGAAGGGAATGCTGGAACTTAAACTACACCAACTCACTTCTGGTGAAGTCTAATCCTGCTCAAGCGTCGCTGTTAAACCACTGTTGAATTTTCTGCTTCATCTTTGCAGGGAGCTGGGCATGGTTTAATGTATTTCTACCTCCCACTGTTGCAGTTATGTCTTTGCCACTTTAGATCTGTGAAGGATCAGTTCAGTACTGTAGAAATCCAAACCACAGAACAAATCCATATTGGTTTACTTCCTGTTCTGTTTATACCATCCACCTCTACACCAACAGTCTTGGATTCCTTTAGCGCTCACAAACACTAACCCTCAACTCACTGAGCACTGAAGTGATCGTGCCTTCACATGAGCACACATACTAGAATATTAGAAGGGACATTTCTAGGCCTGTTGAGCTTGATTTAGTTGCTGCTCTGTTGTGACTGGGGGGAGGGGGAGGGGGAGGGGGAGGGGGGGCGAGATGGATGGACAGTTTGTTGAGAGAATGATGTTGCATGCCTTGTGCTGTTTGGATATGGCTTGTAGGCAGAGGCATGAGCAGATTAAAATGATGATAACTTAGTCACACACTGATTTTAGGGCATGTATGAAAGAAAATAAACTTGAGAGGCAGATGAGCCGCAGTGTGTGTCTGTGTGTTTGTGTGCTTGATGCCTGCATTGTTTGTCACTGTGGAAATCCCAGAGTTGGTGAAGGGATTGCGAAATCAATGTGAGCTATTCATACGTGGATCTAATCCCTAGATTTAGTGCCATTTAATCTGTGGTTATGGCTAGGCTCTGATGGCTCTAATGCCGTCAAACAGATGTCCCTGCTCAGCCACACAGGTTAGGATGCACCTGGTGACACTACTGAACACTAGCACCAGGTGGGCTGTTACACATCTTATCTTACCCTCATATCTATTATCACAAGCATTACAGTGTCTGAGTGCAGCTAAGACTGGATTAAGACAAATACGACATTTAGGAATCATTGTTTTGTGCAGGAAGGTGATTATTTGATGTCAGCCGACTCCATTACTAAGCTAACAGCTAGAGCTGCACCATACTGACAAAACTTACAGTATGTGATATGGATGTACAGCACTGTGATAACAATAATATTAGGGATGCACCGATACCCAATATTGTATCGATATCGGGTCCGATACTCAGTGTTAGTACTTGTACTTGTACTCGTTAAAATACTCCGATACAACTGCACCGATACCACTTACGGCAGCATGACATTGACAGTTAAGTGGAGCAGGTACAGAGGAGTAATGTCAGCAATGTGGAGATTTGACTAAATAAATGAGTGACAAAAGTAACACTGACTACAAGTAACATTAAAGACAAAGACGGATACGGACGGAGTGTTCTGTAAAAACTGAAACTGAACGCTCATTTGTCTTTTGCCTCCTGAAGCTTCACTTTGAAACCTTCCCAGTGGAAACGCTGCAACATTAGTATCCAC
>JAQQZY010000027.1:36384639-36416190 GCA_030068375.1 Ostorhinchus rueppellii | reverse complement strand
TTTAATTTTTTCACTGTTACTATTTTACTGGCCCCTCCCACTGGAGGTCATATTGGGGTGAATATAGACCCTGAACTAGCATGAGTTTGACCCCCCTGTTCTAAAGCATCCCTCCCAAAACTGGATAACAGTAGGTGAAATAGAGGTTGTTTGTGTTCAATGCATATGTCTTGTGACTTACTAGAGGACACAGTTTTGTTCCTGAAATACTAATCAGTGATGCAACAGAAGTCATTAAGCCAAGATAAAAAAAAAAAAAAAAAAAGATTCACTCAGCTTATCTATGATATAATGTTGGGAAACTTGGATTGCTTGTGTTTGTGAGCGCATTCTGAAATGGCATCATCCTCACTTCCCCCAGAGGTCAGGATATCCATTTAGTTTCACTACTTGTGGATTGAGTGAAAGAGGAAGTGGTCACTCCTCTTAATGGAGTTGTACACAAGAGCCTGAGTTGTTCTGCAGTGTGGGTTTGGTATGGGAAGACAGCAGTGGGTGTTTCACAGTGGGGCTGCTATCAGATAAAAATATAGCAGCCTGAATCTTAATTACGTTCACGCTACTGTTCTGCCGTCTGTATCGCTTCACATCATCTCGACTTGCGCTACGTCATGTGAATGTTTGGTGGAAATTAAATCCGATGCGCGATTTGATCTGGGTTTGAGTCCGCAGTCTGTGTTGTTGATTCATGTAAAGCGAGGGAAGCATAGTAGCGATGTGAGTCACTCCCTTCGCAAACATAAGTCTCACTGCTGACAAGGTACAGGGAGCCTCGTAGACATTCAGCTCACATCCAGGCGCGTGTATGAGTGTCACCTCTGAGGAATCTGAGGGGTGATATCCGGATCAAAGATGCTGTTTCTGACCATGGAGAGAGAGAGAGAGAGATGCTTCATAGAGTGAGGCTGTAACGGCTGTCGAGCTGCTCAGAGGCAACTGAATGTTTGACAGGGCATTGGAAAAACGTTATTTAATCTGCTCGCATGATGGCCCTCGCTGGAATTGCACCACGCTGCGTCTCTGCCCCCTTTTTTCCTCCCTGTGTCAGGATGAAGGCTGGTAGAAAAACACTGAGGGGCTGTCTGTGTGTTGTTTTTTAACAGTGTGATGTAATGCATAAAGAATCAGAGAAAGGCGAGTTGTAATTGATGCAGTGTTGGCGAGCCTCTCATTTTCTTTCTAATGAGTGAGTCTGGTGGGGTCTGGATATCTTTTTCATTTGGGTAATAGCCTGAATGACTCAACTGTATGCCATTGTAATTACAAAGGAATGACCCAGTTGTTATAATAAGCTACGTGAATGAAAACAGATGTGATGTTTGACCCGATTTAAAAAAACAAACTATTTGTAAGAGGGTTGTTAGTGGCTGATAAGAGAAACTTCCATTAAGTTGCTGCCTTCCTGGCCGCCTGCACGTCAACTAACTTCATATATTGCTCACATTTGCCCTCCCACTTTTGACCCCGACAAAACCGAAACGTGAGATCCGCCTTGTCACAAAGCCAGGCGGAAAATCAATGAGAAGTCATGGCTTCTATAGCATTGTTGGTACATTTTCCATCCCCCCACACAGAGGCAGACTCTGAGTTTTCAGGAGGGAAGATGAATCTCATCGAGCCTTGTTGATCTTTCAGACAGGTTTAATTTCCAAATGGAACAGCCTGGCTTTGCTCTTCCTGACCTATTGTCCTCATAGACAGTGTTGTACAAGTGACTCATTTAGAATACATTAGCCAAAGATTGACACAGTGCACAAGAATCAGGAGGCACTACCCTCTGGTGGGTGACTACTGAAATGGAGAGTGATGATGGACTGTGGAGGTGCTTTGATTGTTCATAGAAAATTCCATCTCATTTGTTGTGTGCATAGAGGAAGGACTGATATCTTTAATTAACATAAACCTCAGGAGCAAACGAAGAGTGAGAAATTGGGATAATTGAAAATGCGTCCTATCTCTCCCCCTCTCTTTCTGTCTGTACATCCTTAATGCAGCTGAGCCCATCGGAGGGCACTTTCACACATGTTAAGTGGGGGGACATCTGGCCTTGTTAATTCAGTGCATGGTCATAAAGTGGAATGGCGGTCCCCACAGAGCCGCTTGAATCGGCTGCCCCGAACACCGTCAGATGGAGCCCGTGTGTCCTCGCTGCCTTCTTGTCCTCCCTGTTGACTGTCCCTCTGACACTGCCGATCCTCTTCGCCATCCTGCTATGATATTTAAACACAGATGATGATGTCTGAGGGAGATAAAATGACAATGAAAGACGTGGCTTCGGCCTCATTTTCATCGTCTAATCACAACAAAGAAACCAGATACTTGATTCCATATCAGCCCTACAGCATAGATTGGATATCAGCAGTCTGTGTCCGTTTCATGTGTGCTTGATGATGAGTGGGCTGTCAGAGTCTATATTCCTGGATCCACCTTATGTCCCTGCATCCCCAGCAGTGTTGCAAATAACCAAACGACAGCAGTGGGGAAGGAGGCATGCTGCGCATTCATATCCTATTTTAGCAAGTAAACATTTAATGTGTTTAAATGTATCACAGCTTTATTTATGCATAGAATCTGCTGTTAAGTCTGAATTATACATTAGCCAATGAATAATGCATCAGTGCCATTCCTTAATGATTACTTGCCAGGCAGCGAATGGTAATATTTGCTGATAAATTTACCCATTGATCTTGCTTGTGTTTAACCAGGCTTGTAGAAATGTTTTTTCAATTTTTTTTTTTTTTTTTTTGTTGGGGACATTTTTTGTCAAAGCTGCAATCAAATGCAAGTTAATTGTGTGTGTGTGTGTGTGTGTGTGTGTTTTCCTCATTTTTTTTTTTTTTTTTTTAATAAGATGTCTTTTAAAATTGACGGCTGAGCCCTGAGGACATAAGATGCAAAATAGATGTAATCTGAATTTTCCAAGTATAGTTGAGTTGGTAGTGGTTGTATTTGATCACTATTTTGCCATTTTCACCAACATCTTGGTACGTTTCTTTTCCTTGCTGCTCCTAGGATGAGTTGTTTATCCTTAGACCTCAACAGATCAATGTCCAATTACAGTTTTGTCTTTGTTGGCTTGTAGCCATTGCGTGATAGAGTGTGTTTGAAGTACTGAGTCTAGACATTGTCTAGTGAGTTGGTGATTTAGCCCATACTTGGTAAAGGTTGTCTTTTGATACTGCGTTTTTATTGGCACTAGTCTTAACAGCCGCACTGAGCCAGATTATTGGCACATTATCCCTATAATGCTGTGAGCCTAGCATTGCCTAAGCCTTGAAGCAGAGACTGTTATTGTGCAGATGTATTGCTTGTCCACACAATGAGAAAATATTGACTTGTTGTCACTCACTCATTTGATTAGTTGTGCGGGTGATTCTGCTTTTCATTTGTCACCCTGGCAACATAAATAGGAAAACAGCAACACGCTCTGTCTATGCAGTAATGAACCACTGGAGCACTGCAGACTTTTCACATCTGGAAAACCTCACTGTAAGCACGAATGAATGTCTTTATCACTCATAGTGCATCATTGCCACTTGTCAGCTCAGCTAGTATCCACAAAAAGCCAACATTTGACAGCTTTTCTCACTGCAGAATGTGCAGCAGCGTGGGAGTGATGTACTCTAACAATTCCACTTTGATTTTACAGCTTAGTTGCAAGAGATTTATCTGTATATTTACAGCACTGGCGAGCTACAGTGTTTTCTTTTGTCTGTAAGAAGAGCAGCTTAAATCAGTCTGTGGCTGCTGCTGTGTGTAAGCCAGGTCATAATGAGAGCACCTAATATTTAATCCAACAGGATTCATCAGTGGCCTTGTTCTTCCAAAAATAATGAGGTAGACAGTAAGGGCTGCCCCAGGCTGCATGTAGGGAGATGATCTCTGTGAACCGGCAAATCATTCCTGTTTTTTATGCTAAAAAGACAGGCTAATGACTATTCTTGATGTGTGTCAGTGCTTTAAGTTAACTAGCGTTAATTCACAGAAAGATCTAATGGGCTTGATTGTCAAGCTGTGTCGAGGCAGCCAGTGAGAGCTTTGTGCACGGGTGGGGGGAGTGTAATTGTTTTTGCTGGCGGTGATTCTCTGTGGAAAGGATGACTGCACAATCCAGATATGTAAACAAGAAGAAACTGAAAGGCAATATGCTGATACCTTGTCTGTTTCCTCTTCATCAACGTAGGTTTTCAAATGAAATCTCTAAGCCCTGCCCAAACATTCTTTGGCTTCGTCTTGGCTGTAATGGTTACATTACAAACCTGTATCTGCTCAACTAAGCATTTCAAACATGTAAATCATATGTGGAAAATGGAGATCTTGAGGAAATCATTAACTGTGACGGCACACAATAAAACAAAGAGAGGGAGAGTTAAAGACAACAGATGCTCAAAGGGTTTGAATCTGCTTATTGGAGCATGACACTTATTTAGCGTAGCGGAGAATCTCAATGCGTTCATGGTAGACAATAATGCTGTGTCTTGCCAATGCTCTGCCAGTCTTCTGTTCTCTAGAGGCATTTGCAATATTCATTTAATGTTTATGCATTTATCCAAACCTCACAGTTCTTTGTTTGCTCATGCCTGGTGTCATTTTAGCATTGAGGTTGCTCAATTGCCTGCACAAGACATCTTGTAATGTTTATCAGGCTCTAGCAGAGTAGACGTCCACCTCTTATGTTACATAAAGAACAAAGTTGCACAGCCGTGCGCTAGTGAAAGAGGAAGGTTGCATTGATAAAGTGAGCTGCTGCTATCGGTCTGATAAAGA
Source organism: Ostorhinchus rueppellii (assembly GCA_030068375.1). Classification (NCBI taxonomy): domain Eukaryota; kingdom Metazoa; phylum Chordata; class Actinopteri; order Kurtiformes; family Apogonidae; genus Ostorhinchus; species Ostorhinchus rueppellii. The sequence continues at coordinate 36,411,423 of JAQQZY010000027.1, read as the reverse complement.
TCAACTTAAAACCTTCCAGGAAGCAGTCCAGTTTGCAAACACATGGTTTTTGGGGTTAGTGTTTGAGTCAGCGTTAGGGCAAGACTGGACATCTGTCTCCTAGTGATCTATAACGCCCACAATCCCTCCCACAGACTGTTGGCTTTGGCACTCAAGCAGTACACCGGTTACTGTTGTACACCCAGCCACCCACAACAGTGGCTTATCTTGCTAGCATAACAAACAACCGGCTAACAAAGAGGATTGAAACCAATGGGAGACACACACACACACACACACACACACACACACACACACACACACACACACACACACACACACACACAGAGCAACAGAAGACCTTAAGAGCCCTGTGCCATCATAACTCCACTTCAAACTGGCCTTTTGTTCTGAGATTGTTGGAGAGGACATCATAGTAAGGTAGCAGCACATCTTTTCATCCTCAAACGCACTCACTCCCACTCAGTCACTCTGCTGTCGGTAAAGGAGATCCTCTGCCTGATAAGGCTTCAGAGAAAGGTATTCCTCTGGGACTGTTGTTGAGGCATTTCTACAGTTCTGCCATGCGCTGATTAAAGGAACACTTGTAGATAATCCCTTTTTAAAATAGGCCTTTGTTGTGGCAGCGGTGGAATGAGGTGGGGTGCAAAGGGCAGAAAAAAGCCCTGGATTTGGATTTTTAAATGGTTATCACCTTGGTATGATCTGCCACTCTCCTAAGATAAATATTTAATGACAGGGTGGCTGAAATAGAGCTGTTACAGACTGCTGGTGAGAAATGGAGCTTCTATTTAGAGCCCATACTGTTCCATAAAGTCATGGCATTGGTAGACAGCCCAAGGTTATTAGTGTGGTATGAATAGTGTGTCTGTGGTGTGTCTATGCGTTGCTGAAGAGTTCTCACTCTTTTCTTGCTGCAGTGATATGAAGGAGAGAGAGGAATGTACTCGCTCACTCATGAATCCTTGATGGATTACGCGTGTGCAGCACTATAGTTAACGCACGACAGCAGTACTGTTCAGGCACACTTAAGTTGAACTGTTTCCACAAGGGAAACAGCTGTATATTTTGCCCTTTACTACCTTAGTTTTGCTCTGTTTCATTTCACATGCTCCCTGCCCTCTGGGTTCTTGTTTGATGGCAGTCGTGCCATGCAAAATTGATTGCGAAGGCTTGCATCAATGCTTGCTGCAATGAAGTTATCACAGTGTAGACAGATTTCCTCACATTGATTCTTCTAACTTCAACACGGATGGAAGTGACGCATTACAATTACTGTTGTTACTGTAATTAAGTAGAATTTTTGAGAATGTCTGTCTTGTGGCACATTTAAGGAACCAAACCAAGGTCAAATTAAAGAAAGGTGACTCTTTACAGTGCAATCCATTTTTCCCCATTAAAGAAGTCTGCACTGGGCCTGGACCTGTGCAGACTAATTTATTTATCCGTAGCAGCAGCCAGTAACTTCATTTTATCTATACAAGTTTGGTGCACAGACCTGGTGGTCCATCAACTGTTAGACATTTTGATAAGTTTGATGCTATATTTATTAAATGTCAGATGTAACTATGGAGGAACATAAATGATGTACATAATAGGGATCAATATTTTAATATAACCATAATTAGTAAAGAAAGTAACTTGTACTGACTTGTGTTATGAAGTATTATAAAGTAATAGTACTTTTACAGGTTGAAAATAACCTTTCTGTCTATGTTCTTCTGAACCACAACTGTTTTACACTTGTAGGTTTTTGGCCAAATTAAGAAGTGAAGCCTTATTGGGAGTTGCCCCTTTGCACACAGCTCATTTAAGCACTAATTTAAGCCTGACTTGGTTCATCCTGTTTACTCATTACATGATATCTGTGGTGAGAGGCAATTACTTTGAGCTGAACAAGTACCTTACTTTCAGTCACAGTGTGGCATTTTTTTATTTCATTGGAGCTCCTGAGGCCCTGTGGCTTCCAATCAGTCCAGTGAGTGGTGTCCACCAACATCTTGCTTCTCTGTGTAGGAAATAGGTGGGTAAACACAGCAGAGTCCTTGAAGCACTTCCCATCCCTGCTATTGGATTACCAGCTGCCTTTCCGGGCCTCATCTGCGCAGATGAGTGCCAAGATCAATGGAGCTCTTAGTGCAAAGCTAATTCGATCAAGACTGGCTTTGCTACTGCTGATCAGAGATTATTCTTTTCTGACGTGAAACAAAAACTTAATCAAGTCAAGCCTATGTCCAATAGCCTGTATTTTCAGCCGCTGCAACTCCCATAGACATCAATTAGGAGGCATTTCATATTCATTATTGAATTGTTGGGTTGGCGTGCTGAGAAGAGGTGTGGAGATAGGAGTAGTGAAGTGCTGCGTAAAGTGATCCGTCCAGTTTTGCTGAGAGTAGCAGGAATGCTGCCTTTTCTCCAGCAGAGCAACTGGCATCATAAATAAGCTAAGAGTTTTTAGAGGGATGAGGTGTCTCCTGCTTTGACGGTGAGCAGAAAGAAAGGGTTGAAGGGCATATTGACCCTCTTGTTCTGGAAAGCGAAAAGCAGACTCTTTAGTGGCCCTTGTTCCCCATTAATTATTGTTTGATGCTAATAAAGGAGGGGGGATGGGGCATGTTATGAAACATAATTATTCATTGCAGCATTTCCCCTCGATGAGCCTTGTTCCCCCTCCCCTTGTGCTTAGAGAGCATGCTGCCAATGCTGTCAGTTGAGTACAGCAGGCAAAGATGTCCCCTCAGCCTTTTAAGGAGGGGACAGGAGGGAGCAGGGTGAAGGGCGCCATTTGCCCGAGTGATATATGAGGAGAGACAGCAATATATGTAAGGAGCTGCCGAAAGAAAGATAGAAGGTCAAGGCACATTACACTCCAGCCATTTATTGGCTGAGCACATAGTCTGACCTGGACTGCAAATACAGTTGCTCAGCAGCAGTAGCACTTTTTTGTGTTTATATATGTATGTGTGTGTGCGTGCGTGCATGCGTGTGTGTGTGTCAATGGCCTACACATTTTAGATTGACACGTGTGTATACACACAGATGAATGCCGTACTGTAGTGAATATGCACTCAGTGGCTTTTTATAAGCTTACTGATGCAGTGGGAAGCTATTTTAACAAGCTCCACAAACCTGCCCTCCTAGATTTCCACTGAGAGACAGCGATGGCACATGCACAAGAGACTGATTTCCTATGCATGAACACAGCATATGGTGTGCTTAAACACAATGGAAGCATGGGATTAGTCAACAATTGTCCCTTCCCATTGTTGTAATTGAGTCAGTGTTCCAGTGCTATTACATGACATTTGTGATTTGCAATAAAATACCTAAAAACCAAAACCTTTAGTACGTACACTAGAAATCTGTAACTTTATTCAGCTTAGTGTTCCATTTTATGAAGCTGCTTGTCAATGGCATCTGAATGACTTTCACAGAGTTTTCATACCCATGAACAGTATTTCTGTAGTTCCTTTGCTATATCCCTGCTGTTTTGTGACACAGTAATCCAGTCGAGAAATAATTTATTAATGTATTAAATATCAGTGTAGTTTATTGTGATGTGTGACCAGAAGTTAATATGTCCTGTAAAGGAGTGTTAACAGGTAACTTATCTTTAGACTAGTCAACTCACTAAATGTGAAGTGAATAAATCTTTTCTATCTTCTTTTGACTGTCACATAGATGATTATTTGCAATACAGGTGGAAAAATGGCAACTACAGTGATAAGTTTTAAAACATGGTTTTGATTGAGACCAGTAACGACAAATAATATGAAGTGCTTTGAGGATAAATTGCAAACGAGTGTTTTTCTTGACTTTAAAGAGTATGTGAATGGCACAGGCCTAAGTAGTATTTTCATTATCATTAATGGCCCAGTAACAGGAGGAGTAGACGTCGGTGAGGCTACCACGGTCAAAGCCTAACATTAACATTCCATGAATATCTGAGGCTTATTCACAGCAACTCAGCCACGCAGCCAGCTCGGTTCACCTTTGGTTTAGAAACACACCAAGCCTATATATCCAGCCTGAGTTATGTTATGTTGAGCTGTATTTTTAATGACGCTTTGTTGTTCCACAGTTCAGGATGTAGTGTGTAATCCAATATATCGGAGTTGTGTTGGGGAAGATTAAAAATATGCAGCCTGTGTTTGCTGGAGGCATTGCACACTATCAGTTAGGGATCAAGTCTCCATTTCATGAACAGGCTGCATTAATCTGTGGATCACTACTGTTCACTGCTTAAAATCCAGAGTCTATTCATATATATTTTCCCAGAAGCACTTTTCTTCTTAGATGCTGCTGAAGGTTTTGGAAAATAGTAGTCTTTTTGTGTCTGAGGTGTATTTTTGGGCATGTTGAGGTCCAAGTAGTAAACCACGCTGCTCTTACTCCTTCAGACTCTTTAAAATTAATTGTGTGCGTTTGTTGCCTACCTGTGTGTGTGTGGCCTGTGTGTTTGTGGCAGGGTGCACTAAAATGCCACTGCTGTAAGAGGCCCAGTCCCAGCCACTGCATGTTTTATGAGCTGTCCTCAGAGGATATGGGAGCCCTGAGCTCAGATCCTTCTTGTTCCAGCAGCGTTTTCATCACTTCTGTCCACTTCCCCCAGCTTTTTTTTTTTTCTGGACAAGAAAAAGGAAATGCATCTAGAATTAGGCAATATTTACAACACAGCCCTGTTTGTGGCTATAGTTTAAAGACTGTGGCTAGCTGGACAGTGGCCTCAGACTCATGATTCATATTATTCTCCTCATGCGCACTGCAGAGGGTGCTTTCCCTTCTGTCTAGAATCACTGGCCTGCACGACTGAGATGGTGGATGACAAGGTTGAACACTACACTGAATATTCCACTCCCCTCGTCACCTCAACCGATGACTGCTCTCTAAAGCTGTCCTTTTCCTTGAACAAACAAATCTCCAACTGTAGAGCGCTCACTGACAGTGTCTATTTGCAGTGCTTGCACATTGACTTGTCAGTTATAACTCCAGTTGTGAGCCTCAGGAAATTAGCATAGAGGGTTATAAACTAAAGGGGCGTTATGCTCCAATGACAAAATGTTTGTTTTATTTATCTTTTCAAGAACAGTTAGTTATGATAGATGGTTTTGTGCTGGATAGTGTGCCTGTTGGAATAATTACATAACAACACTATCATTATTATTGGAGCTAAGGAAGATTGATACGCATAATAAATAAGTTCCTTTTTACCTGTACAAAAATTGCCAAATGAAACTTTTCCATCACTCCTCCCGTGTAATTTTTTCTGCTATTTAAGATCTGACTAGTGCTCTTTTAATGATGTTCTCAACTGTTTGTCTGTGCTTTTATGGTGGAGAATTAACCCCAACCACCACCTCTTTACCTGGAAACATAAAACTTGTAATGTTCAACTCGCAGTCTGTTGACATTAACATCATGGTTTCACTTGTGAAGGACATTTTTGTACATTGTTCATTAATAGTTGGCAGTATTTTCTCTGTATATTTCAATAATGGCCTTTCTATACTTAGGTTTTTATTAATGTCACATCTACCCTCTGCTGCTTTTGTTTACAAAGGCTAATAGGGGAACTTAATTGTATTTTGTATTTATAGGCCTACATCCCACTATTTTGTGCCAATAAATGACTCTTTTCCATGAGATGTAGGTGTGTTATTAAACTAAACTATTATTTTGCATGCTTTATAATGGTGGAACAAAATGAAGAGAAAAAGTCAATTAAAGTATTAATTGCAGTTATCTGACTGACAGTTAAACATGGACTATAGTTTCATGGTTGTAGCAGCCACAGTGGTTTGGAGTTTTAGGAAAAAGACGTTTGCATATGAAATAAAAGCCCTTCCTAATTAGAGGTAATACCACCCCGTGGTGTCTAGAGATGGAGGTGTTTTTTTGGCTTAGATCATTATTAAGTCTTTGAATGGAATGATTGTCCTCCTCCCCTCGACCATCTGCTCTGGGATAGAGCAACGTTTGCCACCACATAGTTAAATAATTTAGGTGGAAAGAATGGTTTTGTGTACTGACCCTAATGGCTTTGTTTTTTGGAGCTGTTCTTGAAGACATCCTTCAGTGCCCCTGCCGGCCTCCGCTGTCAGTCTGAAACGTCCGAGCTGTCTTATCTGTCACTCTAATCTATTTATGTTAGTTTTTCCTCTGTGTTGGCACGTCGCTCTGTGTGGCATGGTGATTAGAGTAGCTGGAGGATGTAGGGCAGCCGTATGAATACATTTCCTCCTCTCCTACACTCATTTAGACTACCAGCCGGAGTTGAACTGACGGATAGGATTGTTAAGCTGATAGGCAGATCTGGAAGGAAGAGTGGGGATATTTGATTGCAGAATATCAGTGGAAGTGGTGCATGATTGAATACTCAAATAATAAAATCTCAAGAGCCCTTTCTGTCTAAAAGGAGACAAAATGAAGGTTGGAGTTATTTTTCTTTTACACCAAATCGACTTACCTCGTATATCTGATTGGGAAAATGTCATGTAACTCCTTCCGTCTCACCCCTGCTGGAGCTCTTTTCCATTTTATGGAGATAAATGTTTGAAGGTACATATATATATAACAGATATTTTTAGCAGCCTCCTAGTCGAACCTGAATGTGTCCCCAATGTGTATTTATACCCTTCCTGACCCCAGCTTTACCTTTGGATACATTTCCATTACACCAAAATATTGAATTTTCAGTGTCTCTCAGGAGGTGAAAGACACTAGAAATCTCTTTTTGAATCGGGCACGTTATTCACTCTGTGAAAAAGGGACTCACCGATCTACAGGGAAACTCAATTAAGTGCCACATTCATGATAGCGCTGTCTGCTGGCACATACCTCACATTCTCCTGCTACTCTTATCAATGACACATTGGAAGAGGTCCTTTACTGGTCTGCTCACGATTACATTTTTCAAGAGTGCCTCATTTGGAGGAAAGGGGAAGGGTGACAATGGACAACCCTGGCATTTCCCTGAGGAGCCGTGTCAAAACATGATGCCTTGTGAAGCAGTCAGAGCTGCTGAAATGGCCTTCAGCTTTGCTCGAGCCAGACAAACGTCGCAGTCTGAGAAGGTAGTCTGTCTCAAAGTAGCTGGTATTAGGCTGTGAAATGAAGTCCTGCTTGCAGACTCGCTATATAATGGACAACTTGGGTTGAGGAGCGGCCCCCTCAGGGCCATTTCGAGCTCTCATGGAGAGCACACAAACAGGGACTAGAAGAGGATTTAGCCTTCTTTTAGAGGTGGAGTAGAGGCTTAGATCCCGTGGAGCACAGAGTCTGATCCTTCTGTCTGTAGTTGAAAGTATCTGTGGACTGTTGGAAAGAAAATGTTTGACTTGGTGGGTAGCAGTTTATATTACAAAACGCAAGTATTGCATGCAATTGTTAGCCCAGAGAGATTTTGTAAACTGTCGTGGTTAATCGTTTTAGACAGTGGTAGTTTACAGTTGCACATAGTGTCATTGTGTATGAGAATCTGTTCCTTTGCAGCAGAGCTTTGCTTTTTACCATGAGAGTCTCTAGGCAGGTTTAAATGTTGATGTCGGAAAGCCCCAAGCTATCTTTTCTTGAGCATGGCTTTTACCTACCAAACTAACCCCGGATGCAGGCTAAAAATAGAGCTTTTGTGAGCACAGCTTTAGCAGAGGGAAAAAAAAGATGTGGTTACTCATCAGTGAATTGAAAAACAAGTGGAGCAGACAAGTGTCTTTGCCCTGCCAATGTGAACTAAAACAGAGAGGGCCTCAGAGAATAAAGCAAGCCATGATTTCACCAGGTAAGACAAAGCAGGCGGGGTGCAGAGACCACAGAGAATCCCTTATGAAGTGGCCTACCCTGTGCCTCCAGCTGAGCCCTTCATTGTGCTGTTGTTTCTTGGGGGCTTGGATGGCAGCTTAGATTAGATCGCACGGAGTAATGGATTGGAGCTGACGAAAACCCACTGCAGCTCAACATCACCACAGCTAGGATCCATGCACTGCTGAGGATCTGGCTGGTTTATTCGGATCAATTTGAGTTGCCCTCATTGTTAATAACCCTGTGTATATTCATGCTAACATTGTTCTCCTCTAATCTGTATTCATGCGAGTATTTCATTCAATCCCTCTGCAAAGCCGGGCCTAAATCCTTGCCAATCACATTTTGCTACTTCATAATTCTCCAATTGAATATGCCATGAATGACTTTGTACTCTCACTCCCAAAACTGAGTGGATCACTGTGCCGGCTATATTGTTGTTAGATTCTACTTTGCATTTAAATGTAGAAATATCTGGTTTCTTTTTTTAATTTCTTCTGTAAAATGTGGTGTTGAATAAATGTCCAGATCTTTCATATTTCTAAGCCAATATAATCAATTAAAATTTAGAGCGATGAAAAAAAGCAGCCCTTGAGCTTGATCTAGCTGTATAGGTACTGAAAGCAAAGCGTGATAATTTGGATGTTTATTCTTTGACAGGTTTTGTTTAAAACTGCAGATATGAGCATGGGTTTAGGCAAATGTGGGAGTGATTGGAATGAATAAAACATGGCTTTTAAAAAGCCTGTTTCTGCACACAGAGAGGGAGCAAAAGAAAAAAAAAAGCCGTGTTTAGTAACGGAAACCTGCTGTGTGGCCATTGTGGGGGATGATGTGTTAATCAAGCCACAAACTGTGTGGTTTTTCAGGCCAGAGGTCTCATTTAAACAGGCACAGAAAAAGAGAAATGTATTTGAGCTGGTCCCTGCTGGCTGCTAGCCCTTGACTCCTTTGCAGTAATGTAAATGGTGGATTAGGTGCCGTTGGCTGGGACCCCCTCAACCCCTCTTCAGCCGCTGCCCCCTCCTTCTCTTTTCCATTAAGACAGCTGGTATCTTTCAAAGGGTCCTGGCCTAGTGATTGATGTGTAATAGCTCCAAGCTTCACCTGCCCCCTCACAACGTTATTCATCGGCCAGGCAGCCAGCACCGCTCTCTACTAAGCACTTTGTTTCCCAGGTAGTGGGTGGAGAGCCTTCTCTCTAGCTTTCCGTCTCAGTCTCACTTTCTCTTTCCGCTTCCCTCTTCCCTCTCAGCCATCACTACATTATGACTTTTTATTGCTGCGGTGTTACTACTTCACTTCACACTGACTCATACCCTTTTTGCTCACTTAATTTCTTCATCTTCAAATTGCTCTTTATTCTGCGTCAGATGCCAACTGCAGCTGTTCAAGTGGACACTTAATCCTTTTTGTTACTATTAAAATTCACCTGCAATTTTACCAAATTAAATATGACCACACATGTCTTCAAGCATTTCAGCATTAAAATATCTATAAATGACTTGGACTATGTGATTTAGTTTCTTGCCTTATTCAAATTCAGGAAAATGTGTAATTTTATTTATTTGGTTACCTATTAATACCCTCATATGCCCTTTATCAGTGTTGGTAGAGTACTTGAACTGAATTAGTATCAAATTGCATAACAGGAATATGTTACTTAATGTGATGTGAGGAAAATTTTATTACTTTGCATTGGCAAACGGCAATGATTTAATCCTGTGTTTTTGATTATCTTGATGAGAGACCCCTATCTACAGAAATTAAGTATTTTCTGTTTGAAGATTTTTTTTCTTCTTTGACATTTAATCCATAAGGTTATTCTAATGTCAAGGCAGTGATTGAAGATGAACATTTTGGACTGGGGTAGTTGTATAAAGTGTATCCAGATGTAAGCTAATAACACCTAGATTGTAAAGATACTTAAAGAGGCTTGTGCAGCCCACAACATCAAAGCAGAACAGGCCAGCCCTCCATTTAAAACAGTTTAGAGTCCTCGATGGAAGAGGCTTATGTTACTGATTAGAGCAGAGAAGAGGTGCTTAGCTCATACACAGATTGTGGCAGCCCATAGGATTAGAGTGGTGGTATCAAATGGTACCTTCATCGATGTTTTCATGTTCTTCACACGTCCGTGCCTTGCTAGTGGATGTGGACACAGAAGGGGGCTCAGTTAGTGTTTCTGTTGGACGTGTGTTTTTACGGTGGGCGGATGTCCTCATATGCACATGCGCGTTAGACATCTACTAAGCCCTGGGGCTTTGTGTGTGCATCAGTGTGTTCTTGTTGTGTCTTTTCTGGCAGCCCAGTGGTCGCCGTGGTAACTCATCATTAGGTGATTAATGGGGCTGTGACGAGGCTGCGGTTTAATCAGGCCCGGTGTTTGTGTTGAAGCCGACGACAAGAGCAGCTGCCCTGTCAGTTGGTGTCTGCTCACGAGATGACAGCACCCGCTGTTGAGGAGCGCCGTTGTCAAATGCACTTCATTGTATGTGTATATGTGTGTGCGCCAAAGCTCTTCTTCCGCCTTTCTATTCTTGACCTCACTTTCTAACTAGTGCTGTCAATAAACTGGCGTCCACTTGCAGCCCATTTTGCTTGAAGCTGCTTTCTCTTTACCTGCCTCTATCTCTGTCTCTATCTCTATCCCTTCCTCTATTTTCCGCTCTCTCTCCCACCATGCTATCACAACCATGGTAACGCGGGTGCTGATTGCCTGGTTTGCTCCCTCTGGGGGCTGTAATAACTATTTCTAGTTAATTTGTTGCAGTGGGGGTGGAGGGGGCAAACACTGGCAGTAAATGAGAAGCCTCCTTTGTAGACGCAGTGTATAGGGCCAGTGTAGTACAGACAGCTTGCTGCTCAGCTTTGCCCACTTCTGTGTTTATGGAGGATTTCATTATGACCAGAGAAAGTAGTAGACGGCTTGTTTTTGAATGAATGACGATCGCTGAAAATGGCAGTGGACTGGGCATGGCCAATGACTGGCTCAGCCACTCTGCTCTCTCTTTTCCTACCCAGTGGATTGCTGTGTTCTTCCCTCCAGAGCTGTCACTTCACATTAACACAGTGGTGACTGTCAGCCGGGGCAGAGGGGAGGGATGGGGTGAAGTCCAGTAAAGTAAGCCAGAGTACACGCACAGAACCACACACATGCACACTGATGAGTAAAACGGAGCCTGGTGTCATCACAGATGGCCTTCAGAGAGGCTAGCCAGTTAACTCTGTCACTGAGTTTTATCCGGTGTCTCTACAAACATCAAATAGTGAAATGTGCTGAAAAGCCCCTGGATACATTACCTCTACAGAATTTTGTTGGCTACAAGCCTTATAGTCTCCATGCAGCACCACTTTTGTGCTTATACTGTTAAAACTTCCCTTTAGCTTATTGCGTTACAAATTCACACTTGCCTTTTTACATTTTATTTTTACCCATTCCTTTGCCCTTTGTAAATCTGTTTCATTGCCTCTATGGAAAAGAGGAAATATGTTTGAGCAGGAAGCTAGAAGGCTCTGTTCCTTTGATAAAGCTACTCAGTGCTCTCCAGAGTATACATGGCTGTGGAGGGGATTGCCAACAATTGCTGTGATGTTGAGAAGAGTCAGCACGGCTGCCTGATTTCCAAGAAAAAAAACAGCACATTTTTCAGTGCTGAAATGTAACGTCTGTACAGAAAATGTAACGGTCATTTAATGTAGGCTGATGCTAACTGTCATTCTTCTTTTGTCCACAGCTTTTCTGAAACACTGGGGTTGTTGGTGTGGCCAAATTTTCCCTGGATTTGACTGGTAAATTCAGAAGACTGAAGCCCAGGCTCACAGTCTACCTTTCACGGAGGCCCAGCCGTGAGAGGACTGAGGAAGGCACGTGGCGGATCATGACGGCCGACAAAGAGAAGGAGAGGGAGAAAGAGCGAGACAGGGACAGAGACAGAGACCGGGACAAGAGAGAGGTCGGTAAGTCCCGCCGGCAGGACGGGGACCGGGGCGACCGAGAAAGTGAAAGCTCAAGGCCCCGACGCAGTTGTACGTTGGAAGGCGGGGCCAAGAACTATGCAGAGAGCGAGCACAGTGAGGATGAGGACAATGACAACGGGAGCACAGGTGGAGGCAGCGGCACAGCCGAGGAGGCTGGCAAGAAGGGAAAGAAGAAGACTCCTAAGAAGAAGTCACGCTATGAGCGCACAGAGAACGGAGAAATCACATCCTTCATCACAGAAGACGATGTTGTTTACAGACCTGGAGGTAAGGCCTCGACTGTCCACCACAAAGTACACTTCAGTTACATTTCAGCCATATTTTATGAGACTTTTCACATTGAACTGGCCAGATTATAAATAGGTTTCTGACTAAATAAATGGGTGGGACATTGCTACAGATATTGGCTTAAAAGCAATGAACCTATGATCATAGAAATGCCCGATATCACATTCAGTAATCATCCAGGCAGATAATTAGTCAAACCCCCCGGTTCAGTTTTGGAGTATAGTCTCTAACTGCAGAAGAAAGACTAAGTCTGTTAATTTTTCCAGTCTAAAGATAATTGAAACCAGGTCATTTATCATTGAAAGAGTAATAATTATGACTTCTTGCGAATTATTCTCTTGCAATGAACTGCTGAGGGATTGCAGAGTCTCCAAATTGGCACCTCTCTAAAAGCAAAAGTACTCCCTGAGGCTAGAAGCCGATGCATCATATAATCAATTCCAAGTTGACCCACTCTGCGCTTTGTGTTTTGCTTTAAGTCAATAAAGCAAAGTGGTGCTTCACTAGATGATGTGATAGTGACGACAGCCACGATAATGATTTCATCCGAACACCACCTGACTCACTAAAAGTATGCTATCTCCTCCGGGGCCAAAGAGATACTCTAGTTTCTTAGAGAGACGTTTTGAGCTGTGGTGCAATGTCTTTATTATGTTGGATGAATGAGGCTAAAAAGAGAACCAACCTTTTCCGCGGCTGTAAACATGGCCTCTCTTTCACCTACTGTTTATAAATTGGTTGTACTAGAAGTGGGAATGTCAACACTCGCTGTCGGAAGGAAGCCAGGCTCGCTAGTTGAATGTGTATGTGCAGTCTCTCTCTCTCTCTCTCTCTCTCTCTCTCTCTCTCTCTCTTTCTCTCTCTCTCTCTCTGCTCTCCTGCTCACTGCAATCTCCTTGAACCTAAATCATTGCCGCCATGTCTTTTTACTCAGCAAGCAAAAGGTCAAGTAGTCGGGAGGTGGCGGACCACATTGCTTGGATATTTAATGGGATGGTATAGGAAATTACAGCCAGTGTGTTAGGTTATCTTTTTGTGTAACTGTCTGCCCACACACAAAACAGCCAGGCCTCATGTTTTACCCCTTAATTCTTAATATTCACACTTGAGCTAGGTGCAGGGAAACAGCCAGACCCGATACTTTCCGTTTAGCTGCGTAATGTTGTTGGCTAAATTATCTCTCCACTCGTATCAGCAGAGTTCCTCAAGCAAGCAGTCACACTGAACCAAAGCCTTGTTGTCGCTCACTCTCTATTTCTGTCTCTCCTAGCACTCTGCAACGGACTCCATTGAAATCTTTTTTTGCTCTGCATTGCTTGTTTAATAGAGAGAGTACCAGCGCTTTGTCTCATAGTCAACCATGCGGAGAAGGGGGGAGGGATTGAGTGTATCTTTTTTTTTTTTAATGTAAGCAGTCAGTCACATCAATGAAACATTCAAAAGGCATATAAACAAAGTCTCAGTGGATTAGCCCTGTCGAATATTTATATTTCTACATCTGAGCGAACAGCAGAGCCGGTGTCTGCTTGATGGGGAATATTTATGTTTCCTGTCTTCCTCTTCAATTAGTTTGACAGCTCTAGAGTGTCACAACCAGCTTCCTCGGTGCAGGCTAGAGCTGTTAGATTGGTCTGGATCAGGGATGGGTTAGGATTGGCCATAGCTTTGGTACACTAGTATATAATTTACCTCCCATTGTCAACATGGAAGATCCTCCTCCTCAGCAACTGACCTCCTGCTGTCTCCTCTGGTTATTGTTCAAGTGATAAGCCCCGTGTGTGTCTGCATAGAGTGTATTCCTCCTTCTGCTTGGTCAATGGTAGCAGCCTTCTTGCAATCAGATTTGATGTATGCAGCTTAGGCAGGCACAAAGCCTGCAATGGATTATGCTTTACTAAATGTTAAATCCCTTTATACCCGTCTAGTGACACACAATATGTAAAACTGACCACCCTAGGAGAGGGATTTACACCATCCCAGACATGAGGGAAGGGAATGGGGATAGAGACCAATACAGATTGATTTGGAAATTGAGAGAAATTGTAAACCAAAATGCTATTTGATTGCTTTTGTCACACTGAGGTTTTCAGACACACAGGCCATGTCATCACATAAGAAATATCAGGTAAGCTAGTATTGAAAACTATCTGCACCTTCCCATTCTGCAGCTACACTCCAATCTCTCTGCTTAGCCTTTCTATCCCTTGAAGATGAGTTCAGGCGGCTTAGTGTGCATCGATTGGATGGGGAAGGGTGGATGGAGAAGTGCAATTGGCCAATAGGTGGGCCTGCAGCAAACTCTAGCTCTGTTGCTGTTTAAAAAGGGATAGAGGAGTGTGTCTGTGCTGGTGGCCAGAGAACTGTGTCCCAAGCCATTTGTATGGTCGGCTGGCGGACTGAACAGCCTGATGCAGTGCAAGCAGACATGCCAAATCGATCTGTGCCCTGTGGCTGAGCTCTCACTACTTCCCCAGGCCCAGCCAGACACCTCCAGAGCCTGTTCTCTACACTCGTTCACCCCCCCACCTTAGATTATAGATCCTCTCTCTGGAGATTATACACACTGCCACGGGGGGATCAATAGGAGACGCCCTGGTAGCACGGAGACTCGCACATACATAGAACACTGATAACCAGTATTTGTGAACGCACTCATATTAACGCACACATGTTCAAGAAGTGATTTTCCTCGACATGGGCTCCATCTCTGCAGTTACACAACCTTTTCAAGGTGGGAATATTCTGCCTCTGTATAAAACATCCAAACATGGAATTGAAGGGCTGTTCTGAAATGATGTCCGTGTCGGCTCCTGTTGTGGAAAAAGACAATCCTTTTCCAAAAACCAAATGGACAGGGTTTTTTTTTTTTTTTTTGTTAAAGGGTCTGCATGTTTTGCTTTGTTTTTTTTCTCTATTATTATTATTTTTTATTTTTAATGTCGTTACTAGTTTTGAGCTGTAATCACTCTTTTTGAAAGTTGAGACGGCATTTTACTAACTTAATAAAAATGAGACATGAGGCAGTTAACACTAAAGCAAAGCCTTGTCAGTACACTTCTTGAATATTGTTTTTCCTTTGACAAAAGCGTAGTTATTCTATATACCAGCTTCCAAACATTGGTTTCCTTCATAACGCAGTAAAACCTTACAGCTCACTGAAAGAAATTGACCTTTATCACAGTCAAATATCACATGAAGTCCCATACAGCCTAAAAGAGACATTTATGAAGTAACACTGGTATCCTCATATTTTTTTTTCTCTTGTGTTAGTCTGGTGTGTGTCTTGCCTCTGATTCTGGAACACCAGCGCTCTTTTTGACGTCACACACTAGGGCAGCATGATGACGACTTTTAGTTCAATGTAAACAGACAAAGCTGGCATAATGAGGGGTCCTAACTGCAATATAGCAGGACTGCTGTGTAAAAAGGGCTTGAGTATAACACTCTCCACCCTGCTCATCCTTTTTTCTAGTGCAGCCGGGTTCTGTTTGGTTCTGCAGGTGGCTTGCTGCCATAGCATGTCTGCTTCCTTCCTATAACTGACTGACTGGCTGGTCTGTTTTAAAATGGAGAAAGCTAATAGAAACCACCCCCCTCTCTCTCTCCGTCTGCCCCTCTACCTCCCTGTATGTCATACAACATGGCTGCCACTGCCAGCCCACTGAGTTTTAGACACCGTATCATCACTGGGCGGGCGAAAGAGAGAAAGATAAGATTTGATTTCTTGTGGTCACTTTATTCTGGGGAACGTATAGGTATGTGCAGTGAGAGTATAATACAGATAGATTGCAGGCCAGTCTCAGAAAAATACCTTGTATATGTGAGTGCTGGGGAGTTGTTGGTGTGGACAGCTGGCGCTTCTTGCCGCAGCCACCACAGAACCCTGGGGAATGTGTGGTGTGTCTCTGTATGTGTCATGTGCACACACAGTAAGCTGTGCAGCAGGAGAATGTCTGACACACACGTAGCGCTGGATAACCAGCCCTCCCTCTTCCCTCTCTTCAAACTCAGGACCAACTGTTGGCAGTCACACGACCAAACCATGTCCTTTGTGTTTTCAAGGGCTTTAGCTTTTCTTTCATGAATTTAAAAGCTGTAATTTTGCTTCATCTTGGTAGGGAGCTTACAAATGCCTAGTTACCAGGAAAGGATAGTATATTATATAGCACGCAGTACAAAAGCAAATTAATGCTCTTTACTCGTATAAAAAAGGAAAGTAATGTAATTTACAAAGGAAGTACATAAATTGGTAGTGGCAGAGTAAAATAATACAAAGAGTAAGTCCAGTAAGAATAAAGGTTTTACAGGTCAGTCAAATGCACAGGAAGAGAGACGTCTTTAACCTGGCATTAAAAGTCGAACGTCTATCAGTTTGTTTCACTTACATGTGCTATAAAAGCTAAATGCTGCTTCACCATGTGGGTCTGGACTGTACTGACCAAAAGATCCACAAGCCACATTTAGTTTATATTATTCAGTTTACATTCTTTAAACATACCAGAGATTAATTCTCGTAAAAACACTTTAAAATGTATTCTGTGACAAACTGGAAGCCAGTGTAAATATTTTAGAAGTCGACTATTGCAAATGATTGATAGCTCTGTTTTTTTTTTTTTTATCTTGTTAAATGAAACAAATCCAACATCACAACAGAAATGCAAACATTGCAGCTTTTGGAAAAAATTCAGTAACAAGTACACAAGGTAAAAATTTGTATCAAATGTATTAATTTCTGTGCAATTTTAAAGCTGTCATTTAACTCACTAGAAACTAAGTAAGGCTTAACAGCATCACAATACATGTGAATCACTCCATGGAGCCCTTCCAGAGGCCACTATAAAGTGGTTTAGTAAGCACTGTGCTGGTTGTTTCAGAGCCAAGACACCCTAGGCTGGAGCTAGATTTGCATAGCACATCCCCTCAGCTACAAAGGCTGGTTGTCGATCAGTTTTCTGTTTCTACTCAAGCTAACATGAGGGACAAGCCCTTGGAGTCATCTCATATTGAAACATAGCAGTGTGAATCTGTAGCCTGTCGCTAACTGAACAGATCTATTTTTAAAAAGTCCTCTCTCCTCTCCCATCTCTCCCCACGCTAGAGACTCTGGGAAAAGGGCTTTTTAGTGAAATCCAACCACCTGCCGACTGCTAAATGAGAAAGCGTGGGCTAGCCGAGAGGGAAAGGAGGGGAAGGGAGAGGAGTGGGGGGGTTGTCAAAGAGCCTCTGTTCTCCCCTAGGAGCTCAGTCAGCTGTAGGCCTGCCCTATTGTAGGGAGCTGATGGTATCGCTTGCCAGGTATTTCCCACTGCTTTCCAGTGAGAAGAAGGGAAAGCTGTTGGGCTAGTGGGTGAGGAGAGAGGAAGGAAAGCTGGGGAGGAGTCTAGTGTCCGAGACCCTTCACTCCCTCAGGGACATCCCAGCAGGAAGTGGCACAAGACAGCCATGGTCATCAGCTGGTCTCTTTCTTTTTCTCCCTCTCGCTGAGGCTCTGCAGCCAGTGGTGGATCACTAATAACTCTGCTCTCCTTCTTTCTCCAAAGCACTCTGTCTTTTTTGGCCCTCCAGTCCCCTCACACCCCTGTGGTTCCATTATTGCATTCCTTGTGCTATTTAATTTTCGGATCAGTACACTCAAGGGGGGGTAGCTTTCTTAAAGCCTTGCACTACTCTGCTGTTTATGTGTGCCTTTTGTGCCTGTGTGCACTGCCAGTTTGAGCCGAGCACCACTTTTAACAATGCAGGTGCGTCCTGCCTCATGGCTAGCACTCACCACCTGCAAGCTTGGCTTAAACAAACACTCCTCTCCATTTAATAAGCCTCTGTGCATCCAGAATATGCACATATTCCTTCTGTGTTTTGCTCATCTAATTCCATAACACCAACCGCCCCCTATCACTGTTTACAAAACACTGCTGTATAGGTCTGTGTTCACAATGGGACTTTTCCTTTGTTGCTGGCACTTAAAATGAAAGCTAGGCTCACATGATCTCCTGTAACTCTGCAGTAAATTAAACGGCATCTTATTTGCTTGATACAGAGCAGAGTAGGACACTGTTTTTTCTGAGGCTAGGTATGTTTTAGATTAGACATGCTTGGCAGCTGTAAAAGGATGGCTGACTGAACAATGAGCTACAGCTGAGAAAATTGCTGTTTGTGTGTACGTGCACCTCACAAGGTTATAATAACGAATATTACGACGCTTGAACACAGCAGTGATGATGTAATTGGAGAAACAGTGACTGCCACGATCAGGTTTCAGTGAAGGTCTGAGGAGCTGAGCTCAGTAGCCTCATGATTATCTCCCTGTGTCGAAGTATTGAACTTTTGCTCGCGGACTCTGTCTGTCTGGGTGGCGTGGCGGTCAACATCGGATTGCAGGGTAGAGGCGAATGAAAGAACTTAAACTTTTGGCTGCAGGGGGCGTGAGGGCATTTTTTTTACACCAAAGCCCTGCTGTGGCTCTTCCTCTTCCAGTGGAAGCAGAGTCACTCATCCATCCTGCCGGGTTTTTACATTCAGTGAAAACAAATGAGAAGAAAACAATTTTAACTGAACTAAAATTGGATGAACTATGCTACATTGTCTCCTGTGATTTGCGCTGTTGCAGTGTCACTTTCTCCAAAAGTGAGTCGGCAACAGACGAGTCTCTAATGTTACAGAGTTTTCCTTACCAGTGTGAGACAGTTGGTGCAGCGTCTAAGCTGTAAAACTGGAAAAACACAGATATTTCTCTGCGCCTCTGGAGAGAAAAGGTACTGTATTAGCCAGAAAAGACAGTGTTTGTTGTTTTGTGTTTTGTAGCCATTTTAAAAGTGAGTTATGTCTTTTTATCCGTGAAATTGGAATTCTGTGTTGACTTCATCAGGAAGCAGATTTGTTTCTTTCAGCTCTTTGACTAAATATTGTAACAGTATAGTTTAAAAATGATACAAATGCAAAGTTATGACCCAAAAAAAGCCCCTCACAGCCCTTCCACAAACCTAGGTGAAAACATGTTTTAATAAACAATGGTTTTGTAAATTGTTTTTGATCTGATGCATTCTTTCATGCTTCTGTAAATCAGTATTTTTTTCTCGTAACATCTGAAACATTATGAATGCTAAGGCTAAATAAAAGAACAAAACCTAAAACCTGTCAATTCCACAGAAGAGCCAAACTACTTGTCAGTGGAAATCACAAACCAAACTGAACAGCTAAATGAAAATAAAACCTGACAACTCTCATGCACTTCAACTTTTAAACACCCACCCATCCCCCACTGAAGACCCCTGCCACGACTAAAGCCGTCCCCCCCTTCCACTTCTCCACTTGAGCGAGGAGACCCACTTCCCAACACACAAAATGGCAGGAATGTTTAACAAGCCAGGCAGACCCTGGAGGAACTGTGGCCCGTTCCAAAGCCTGCCGATCTACCCCACCCAGGCTGCTCCACGGCGCAGTCTGGAACTCCGTTTTTAACTTTCACATTCATTGAGATTCGTGTTGTAGTCACTTTCAGAGAAATGCCCTTGAGGGAGTAGACTTTTAGTGCCCAGGAATGAATTCAAAATGCGCTTTTGACGTTCGAAGAATAGACTCGCTTGCTGTCTGTGAATGATTAAACTAGATCCCGGTCTCCTTTTTTTTCCACCACCTATCCTTTTCACTCTTGCTGTCTGTTCTTTATGCCTGTTGATGTGCTGCGGGTTCCAGACAAGGAGATCTGGCCTCTCTAAATGAATGTGCCGACGAGGTGAAGGGACACTAAACCCTAATTCCCCCGATTTGACTCCTCTGAAACATGTCATCTCATTCAGATTAGTCTCCTTTGTTCTCTGCCCTCCCCCCACTCCCTCCCTCCCTCCCTCCTGTTCACTCCTCCTCTGCTCGCTCTGCTCGCTCTCTCAACGCACGCACACACATTGTGTCGCTCACAGATCACACAATAGCGCTGATGGATATTTTCATTCATGTTATCTTGTAAATGACTTCCAGGGATGGTGTAGAGGAGGGAGAAAAGGAGGGAGAGGGGAAAAGCGAGAAGAGGGCAGTAGTGAGAGAGATATAATGCGTCACTCAGAGTCAGCAAGGGCGATAAAGTCCCCCCCACTCCTCACCCTTCCCCTTAGAACAGCTCATTCAGCCCACAGCAGATAACAAGCCCACCCTGGGGTTACACACACATGCACACACAGAGCCTCTCAAAAAACAAAGCCCGTGATGTCACAGCCGCACTCATACACACCAGCACCCTCTACAAATGGTATCTTGGGTGTCAGAGCCATTTAATATCTTTGCTACCTCTCTTTTCCTCTGCAAGCGGTAAGATAAACCACAGCCAGATCGATAACTCTGTTGACACAAACAAATAAATAACAGATGATGCCACTGTCAGTCACTGAAAAGGTAGCCGCACATCTTTTGTCAGGGAAAGTGTGCTGTAGTCCTCTTTGCACACCACAGCTCAGCATGTGTTTTGGTGAAATGAGCACCAGCGGTTTGTGTTGTCAGTGTAAATCCCACATATGGTGGCTTTTTTTCCTCCTTTTTTTTATATATACTTCAAAGGGGCTGCTATCTTGGTGCACAGTGGTTTTCTGTCTTTATGGCTTTGTGCACGCTAATGTTAGCAAGGATGCTATGCTCTGTTGCACCAAACAACGGCAAAACAACCCCGCGCTAATCCGGGAGTAGTTAAATAGTTTGTGCCATATAAATAGACCCACTCAGAAAGCCATTGGGCGAGGCCAGGTTTCACCGAGTATGATGGGATTTTTAATCAGTCCAACTCTTTGCCCGTTCAGCTAGCTAATCTTTTACAGGTGAATATCTACAACAAATTTATTTTCTTGATTTGATCGCTGATAGATTTGTGTTTGAGTGGTGTTTTAGTTTTATGAATGCTTGAATAGTTTTAGTTTGCGTTGTAGATGTTTGCTAATTAAAGGCCTCCGCTCCGTGTAAATCCATTCAGTTCTTCTAGACTCTGAATCATTAATATTGAGGCACACAGCTGATTTTAGCTTCTACTTCATTTGTATCTTTATTTGAATATTACAATTTTCTCACTTGTAGTTTTATTTTTTTGAACTTTCAAGACAAATTGAAGACTATTATGCTAATTTATCTTTTATGAATTTAATTCTCTATTTTTATAATAAATCTCACCCTTGGCTTTTTGTCAGAAGTGCTGAGCCAGGCTTCACAGTAACCATTAGCCATGTGCACTTCGTCCCCTGCCTCCTCCTCCTCCTCCTCCTCTCGGCCGAGGTGCTTGTGTGTTTTTTGTCCTCTGCAGCGTGAATGTTTTTGTTAAGGAGATGAGGGTTCACGACCTGGCCATACCACCAGTCACATTCAATTTAACAGCACAGCCGGCCAGGGCCACCTCCTCACACACAATGTGAGCAGGCCGTTTTTACACATGGTTACGTAATTTGGCAGCGATTTAAAACATTAATTAGAGGACTGTGGGGGGATTTTTTTTTTTTTTAAATTTCACCACTAACCAAAGCTGGCTAAACGTATATGACTACAACGACAGAAGGTGTCATTTTGTAGCAGTGGGTTATAGTGATGATGGGGGGGGGGGGGTTAAAGACAGTATTGCTCACTGGTGTATAAATGGAGTGGAACAATAACATAATTCCCCTTGGGCGTAATGTTTGCTTTGGAAAGGCAACCTTGTAGCGCTCCAAAAGTCCTTAATCCTATTACTCGCATTCCAATTGAATTTGACTCTAGGAGAAAAAATGTCTTTTCAGCAGAGGTAACAGCACACAAAATAGTATATTACCAAGTCTGGCTGCATACAAACGTGAACGGTTTGGAAAGTGTGAACATCTTTCTAACGCCCTCTTTTTTTTTTCTTATTTACAGATTGTGTGTACATTGAGAGTCGGCGGCCCAACACTCCCTACTTCATTTGTAGCATTCAGGATTTCAAGCTGGTGAGTGTTTTTTTTTTTTTTTTTTTTTTTACTTCCTCTCTGTCCTCTCCATGTGCCAAAGTCCTCAAACTGTCCTGTGGTTCAACACTAACCCTGCCATCCATTCCTCTGTCACTCGCTGCCAACCATAGCTCTGTCGTTCAAGTGAGCAGACATGCCAGAAAAAAAAAAATCAGGGCCATTATGGTGTGCCAAGAGTAAGACTTCCAGTGAAATACAGCTTGACTTTAAAGTAGTTGAAATACTGCTTTTTTTTCCTGTGTAAGGGTCATGTAGAAAAATAACAATTCCTCTGAGAATCGGCTTTGAATATGAACCAACTTTGCAATCCACTAGCAGTCTAATAATGCTTGTAATGGAAATAAAGATGTTTTTCGATGTGCTTAATTGATTTAATGAAAGGGACCTTCACCAGTTTTCAATTGATTTTTTTTTGCAGCCTAATGTGGCCAAATTGCCTCCTTTTGCTGAATAAAGAGAGAAATTAGTTTTTAATTTGCTACTGAGAATGGCTGATTCATCAGGCTTGGTCAGCTTAGTGAAGTGATGCTTGTTTTCTCAGCAGTCGGACACAGATGTGTTGCAGATACAGTTGATTTGTATTTTTTATCCTACTCTGCATTTATTTTTGACCATGTTTACTTAAAGGATTGCACTCAACACATCTGTTTTTAATGACAATAGATGTACCATTATGCTTGATTTGATTAAAAATCTGCAAATTTGAAGTCGGTTTTCCCAGCATGCTATGCTGCTTAAAAATATTGAATGTCTCTCAGCTTCCATTCAGACTGTCTTGTCCAGTAATATATAATCTGTGTTTTCCTCACTGCTTTTTTTCCCACTACCAATAATAATGGCCGCCTCCGTGGGGGATTTCTCTCAGAGGTCAGTGCACCCAAACAAGTGTTTCCATTGGCTGAGGAAATTCGCAGGTCATGGTTCAAGCGTGCGAACCTGCTGGTGAAGACTGAGATCTATTTGAAAACTGAGAGACTGTTTTTAATTGGACCTAAGGCTTCCAACGGCCCTGTAGGAGCAGAGAGAACATTTGAAGCCCGTTTGCAATAATATGACTACAACTGAATCCACAAAGATGCCCAGAATATGTAAGCCACAGCTCTGTGTATGTGTATCAGTCAGCATCTCAACCTTAGCTGGAGCGAGCATTAGTCATCTTTTAACAGATTTGTTGTCTAAGCGGAGCTCTCAGGGCTTTGTGTGGAGCAGCCAGGCCCCAGGGGGCCCAAGTAATGGCTGCCAACAGCCGGGGTGATGATTGGAGGTCAGCAAAGAGGCCACACAAACCTCACTTTGAAAAGGTACAAAACTGTGTATGTGTTTGAGTTAAGTGTGCTGGGGCTTTTGTTCATGTGAATTTGTCGGCCTTGCAGAGCAGTTATTTATAGAGTTGAAAATGTAATGGATTTTTCCCCTTCCAGTATTATTTTTAATTTCAGTTAAGGTTTAGCTCGTTTTACATGTGCTTATGTAGTTTTACTCTTATTCTGAGGAAGTGACTAGTTTGAGTTTTTTAATCAGTTTAGTGTCTTCAAAAGTCTGATCAAAGAAAACACAACAAATCAGATTTACAGAAGCACTGCTGGAACAGCCGTTCAATACTTGGCACCAAGACCTAAAACGAATGGTCAAGAGTTAAGTTTGCCAGCGGTTCAGTAAGATTTTTATTTGTTGCATTGTTTATGGTTGTGTTTAGTTGTAGTCTCTATGTTTGATTGATTGATTTATTTTTAATCATTGGACATATTTCTATCTTCACTGCTAGTTTTAGTCTTGTTTCCGTTGATGATAATAACCCAGAGGACAAGCGGCAGCAGGGCTTTAATCGGATTGGTGCTTGATTGTGCTGAGGATGGCAGGAACCCCACCTCACACACGCACATGCCCATGACACTCACACAAAAACTCCCACACCTGCACCTTGATTAAGAGCACCAGAAGAGGTCTGGGGCCGACAGAGGTAATTGTCCAGGGACAGACAGAGAGAAAAAATACTGGCTCCATTAGATGACCTCTGTCTCTCTTACTTCTCTCTCTCCCTGTGTCTCTCAGTCTCTGGAACTCCCTCCCCCCATCCATCTGTAATTAATGAACAGCCATCTGCATGCCTGTATGTGTTTGAGCAGACTGTACCCTTGTCCTCCTATGTTAAAACAACAAGCCCCGCTGGCTCTCTAAACAACTACAGCACTTTTCACTGAGCTCACTTTGTCACCTGTGACAAATCACGTAAGATTGGCGCCACGCTCGTTCCATTCACAATTCCTAATCTCCATTTACTAGACCACATAAAATCCTGTTTTTGGATGATGGCTGCTTTGGATTGTAATTGAACATCTCAAATCTACCCCGAGCATAAGACTTGTGCCTCCGGGAGACAAAAGGAAAGATGTATCCACTGCTCATTACACTCTTTTGTCAGTGTAATCTCATTTCCTTCTCACAATATATGGAAAAGAAAAGACAACAGGCAACTTGAGATCAATGTGTGGGAACTACACATTAGACATCAACTCATTCTCTCCGTTTCCCATCTGCTCATCCCTCCCTGTCTCTCTCCGACCCCTATTTTTTTTTCTTACTGCACAAATTATCGATCAACCCCCTTCTGTGCGGGGGGAGGAAGAGGGTTTTGGAGGCGCTGCAGAAGCAAGGAGGGGGTAGAGGATTTCATTGGTCCTGAACCAAACAACCTCATCAATACTGCCCCCTCTCACAACCTCCTTCTTTCTCTTGTCTTGCGCTCTCCTCCCTCAGTCTTCTTTCTCTTGTCTTGCGCTCTCCTCCCTCAGTCTTCTTTCTCTTGTCTTGCGCTCTCCTCCCTCAGTCTTTAGGCTGTAACAGTCTCACTCTTGTACTTTATCTAATGACCTGTGAATCCAATTAGCAGTGTGTAGAAATCCTGAATGCAGCCATCAATCTCTCCTGTGTGGGGAAAGGATTGAAGCCTGCCTCTGTCTCTTTCTATCTTCCTCTCACAGTTTTTCGTCTTTACCTTGCAATGATTCTCCAGTCGTCTTGCATGTGTACGCACTTCCTTGCCTCAATAAACGCACACAGGCGTTCAGCAATAACCCATGCAAAAAAAAAAAAAATCTATTCTGCAGCATTATTGGGGTCATTCTGGACACGGAGGACAATCATTTTTCCCAGTTTGTTTACTCAACAGTGGCAGCTGTGGTGCCCACTGTAACCTCTGTGACATATTGATCCAGTCGTATAGATTTCAGCCTCCCGCCTTCCTCCTAAAATGTCTGCCCAGAAACAGAGGTGACCAGTAGGAGGCCATTTTAACCGACAGAGGTATCAAACTCAATTTGGATCGAATACACGACATCAGAATTTAATGCAATAGAAAAGCAACAATTAGTATTAACAATGGCAAATGGAATTATTTCTCTGGAAAGTTTGCATAATGATTTTTGTTTAGAAACGAAAAGTGGAAAGGGTCAAATAACGACAGAAATAAACAGCTTCTGAATGCAATTGAGGTGATGGGTCAATTCATCAGTTGGTTGATTAAATAATCAGCACTATATTAATGATTTTCCCATAATTTTGGGGCATCTGCAGTGCAGGCAGCCTTATCAGTATGGATGCCATGAAACCATGTTGGTGCTCACCAATTTTTTTTCTTTCTTCCTTTAAAGTACACTGCAGACAGAGACGATGCAGCGTTTTGTTGTTATTAAGTTAGTGTTTCATCAGACACTAACAACCACTTGACAAATGGCACTTCACACAATGCCTCTAAATAATCAGCGTCATCGTCAGCCGTTGAAAAACCCGTATCGTCCGACCGCTAATTAGAACGGAGTAAGATATTGTGAAATACATTAAAGCCACATAATGAACAATGGGCTTCAAAACCGAGATTTATCTTTAACTGTCAGTCTTTAACTCTCTAATGTGAACAATTAGGTCAGTCAAGGACCAACAATCCTCCAGTGTGTTCCCTCCCAAGAGCCAGTTTCAGTTTACACCGGTGCCGTGACCTTGTAATGTGTTTACGATCTATATTTGATGAGAGTAATGCACCCACTCTGCCAGCTGTACACTCGTATGCTGTGTGTACGTATACATTAGAACATGCCGTGTAATTCTGTTTATACTCAGGCCATGTGTTGCTGTTATTGTCATGTAGTATTCATTTGGTTTTTGGGCCGTGGAGGCGCGTGTGTGGCAGCAGGGCTTCACCAGCTCTTTTCAGTGGCTGAGCAGTCTGCAGCCGGATCTGCCCACTGACCCTTCCTGCAACAATCCATCCTGCTTTCCCACCTTGATTGTCTCCTCCGTCTCCATTTCTCTCCCTCTCACTCCCTCATCTGTCTATTTCTTCACTTCATTCCCCCCTCATCCACACTCCTCTTTATCTGCTGTCACTCAACCCCCTCCCCCTCCCTCCTCCCATCCCATGTTCTAGTCATTGTGTCCATGTCCTCGACGCTCATTGACCCCCTACCTCCCTCTCTGCTTGTATCTAACCTCATTTGCTGTTATTGGCCAAGTCAGCTGTGTTCCATCCTCCCTCCCTACCTTCCCCACATCCCTCTCTTTCTCTCTGCTTTCTCCCACTATCACCGTCTCCCTCCTTTTTTTCACTAATGGAGTGATTGCAGCGTTTTTCCCTCTGGGGAACGGGGGATTGAGGAGACCAGTCCGCCAGCGCACACCCACGTGCCGCCTCTCACGCTGTTACACACACACACACACACACACACACACACACACACACACACACACACACACACACACACACACACACACA
>JAQQZY010000027.1:36367017-36384539 GCA_030068375.1 Ostorhinchus rueppellii | reverse complement strand
CACACACACACACACACACACACACACACACACACACACACACACACACACACACACACACACACACACAAACATGTTCATCTCTGCTTCTCTATCCCTGTGCTTATGGACATTTAATTAGATGCCATGTACAATGCAATTATCTTGCCAGGAGTCCAGCTCATATGTTGCAGTGCTGATCAGCTTAAAAGGATAGGGGGATTTTCTTTGTCATAGAACTGCTATACTGCCTTTCTCTGCATGTGTGTTTCTCTGTGTGTATGCTATTCACTGGTTTTTAATTTGAGTGTGTTGTCTTGGCATCAGTTGCTCGTCTCTTGTACATTCATATCAGGGTTTCCATTAGTGAGCAGTTCCAGTGTTTTTTTTCCTGTTAAATTGTCTAAAAAAATGTTGAACTTAAAGCTTGCCAATCAAAATGTCCAGTGATTTAAAAACACACTGTCCATTTTGGCCAAGAAGTGGTGACGAAATCAGCAGCCACGCCTCTCATGATGCCAAGCTTTGCATGATGGGATGCAGTGATGACAGTGCTCCGCTGTTGTGGGACTGTAGAATTTGCAAAGGCTTGCAAAAAAAATTCTTCTTTCAGGGAGTTGCACCCTGACTGAGTTACTCTCACTAAAATTTCCTGTGTCCATGTCAAGCATGCCACCAGAAAGCGGCTTCACTCTGCAGAGGCAAATTAAGAGGCTGCTAAGTCAAATAAAGGAGGAGACAGTGACATGGTTTATGCACACTGATGCAAAGACGCTTGGTTCAGCAGCAGAGGACTTTGCTGCACTGAAATAAAATGTAACCTGTTAAACCGTAGGCTACAGTTAATGCCATGTAGACCGACTCTATTTTTCACAACAGGCAACAGATGTTTAAAACTGTACAACTCAGCACTTAATGTTAATAATTTGCTCAGCTCTTAGTGTTGCTTTATCATTTCTACTCATTAAACAGGCTGATTTGAGGTTGTGCATGTTACATTTCTCAAAGAACCGTGACAACCAGTAAGATTTTGTCAGGTAAAATAAATTCATTCCAGACACTGGCCTGACAAGAAAAGAAAATCCTGGTGGAAAGTCTGATTCATATGTGTACAGTGAAAACATGTTGTGAAGGAGTGTGTTTAGCAATACTGGAAGCTTGAGCAAATATCCAATCCGTGCATACACGTAGCACACTTGGGTGTGTGTCACTGGAGGTAACCAGTTAGTGAAATGTGCTGAAGCAAAAGGTGTGTCGGCAAAGGAAAATTAATTGCCTGTAAAACTCAGATGCTATTGATTGGTGTTTGGCCTCCCATTCTGCAGTCAACAATATGTACATGCAGGGTCACACCCCAGCTCAATGCCTAGTCATTAAGGGCACATGTTAAATTGTTTTTAGTCGCACTGAGTGGATTAAATCAGAGACGTATTTTTTTCTCATGTCATAGACAACTGGACTTCTCCCTATTGTCATATGTACTTAGTTCAATATTTGCACCAACTTTGTTTTTAATAGAAGTCATTCATGTTACAGCACATCCTAAATGTTCACAGCTTCTAAACTCAGACCTTCTGTCAGTGTATTTTAGTTGCTTTTGTGACTGATGGACGGCCACAACACATACAAATACGTAAAAAGCTGTGGAGTACTGTGTGAAAACACATTTTTTATTAGTGATTGTATTAATTAAGCACATAAATGCAGTCTTTATTCCTCTACAGTGTGTAAATATTTCAGGTCCACACAAATTACCCAGTTTTACAGAAATAGTACAGTCGTTTGAAAGCATTGATTATTTATTGATTACCAATGCCATTCATTGTGTAATCCCAACATATGTTCTGTCCACGTGTGCGGTGTCCATGTGTACTCAAGTGCATGTTTACGTGTGTAGAAACACAAACGGCAGAGCTTTCCCAGTTGTCATGTAAACAACATGTGTACACCTTTACTATGCACACACACTCAAACACCCACACGCAGCAAATGCTAATTGTATCTCCCAGAAATGTATCCTGATGGTCTGAGCTTGTGCTTATCATCCAGCCTTGGAAAATGCCACCTATTCAAAGCCCATAATTAAAAATGTTTGATAAAGATGCAAATATATGTGCATAAATACGCATGCTTAACATGAGCAGTTATTAGCTTTTCTGAGACCATGAGTACAGCCCTAATGGAATCCAAAGTGCTGAGAATTAGCCTAACAATGAGATCTGCTAGCTAATTAGGTTTCGACGAGCTTGTCTGCGCATATTCGGATCCGTGCAAAAACATCACTTAATGCACAATGTGGCATTGATGAGTGGAGTTCCCTTCCATCCGTCCTCAGATTTCTTCTTGTATGTAAAGCAGCAGAGAGAGCCAGAGTGTCCTGTGATGCATGCAGCAGTAAGTCAATGAAAGCAATGGCGTCATACTGTCGTGAACAACCTGTGTGTTTCTCTGCAGCCCAGAGTCTCCTACTGGTGCTGAGCTATTGAGATGATGCTGGGGTGTTGACTAGACAGACATCACTTGTCTCTTCTTGTCACTGCCTAGGAGGCTGCATTCCCTCTTTTTATCTTCTATTTCTCCCTTCACAACCACCCTCCACCCCACCCCCATTGAACATTTTGAAATGCAATTATGGATCAGTGAGCACCGCCATCAGTCGCACTTCTTGTTAATATTTATCGAGTGGAGCAGCAGCCGCTGCCATCTCTTGAGAGAGGGGTGCTACAGTCATTAGGGGCAATTTTGTGTGTGTGTGTGTGTGTGTGTGTGTGTGTGTGTGTGTGTGTGTGTGTGCGCGCGTGCGCGCACGCTCAGCTCTTCCTTTCATTCCACGGTCCACTCAGCTGCTGTAAGTGAGCTGGTACATTTCACAGGCATGAACATGTGGTGGTGCAACCTTTCACAATTGTGTGTGGAGCTGTCTTAAGTGTCTGCTTGTCTCTGTGCTCTCTGTGTGGAAGCAGCTTTGACAAGGGCATCTCAGCGTCTATAGACATGGCCGGCCGGCCGAGCCTGCTGCAAGCTGTTTGATTGAAGCATTCTGCCAGTAACGCTCCCCATTGAATAGCAGCCTTAAAGCAATAGAAGCACAGTACAACAGCTACTAAACACTGAATGGCTACTCACTGTCACTTACCTACAAAAAGAAAACACACCAGAAATTGCTGCTGACATTATATTTCTTAGCTGTGGTTGGCAAGAACATGTTAAGAGATGAAGTGGAATAATTTTTCCGATCTGGACAAATTAATTCTGCTCACATTACCTGCCTTTATTTGACAAATAGCCCCCTCCCTTTCCTCCCCTCGCTGTTGGCTGTGACTACAGCCTGTGAGCAAAGGATTTTTACTGCTGCTTAGGCAGTATCAGGTGACTCTCCCCATTATGACCGTTTTGATTAATGCTCCTCGATGAAGTATGCACCCCACCAATTCCACTCCCCCTCCCATTCCCTCTCTCCTCCTCTGTCTTTGCACACTTGAAATTTCACTGAGGTAAAGCCATTAATGCTGTTCTTTGTAATAACATTAGGTCATTTAGCTGAGGTATTTGGGGTCACTAACTGCAGGAGTTGCTGTTTCTTCATAGCCGTGTTCTTACTGCCAGACTGACAAGTGCTCCTCCTGCTCTAATGCTGTTGTTTCTTAAATCAGATGGAGACAGACTCCCATCTCTGACACATGCAGAGCTCTGTCTCTTTTGGGGAGGCAGGTTAGCACAACATTGGCACAACAATGAATAAATAAACCAATATAAAGGGAAGGCTGAGGTAACAAGACGGTTCAGACCTGAGAGAGGAGGAGGCTGTATTCATCTTTGCATCATGGGTATAAAAGTAAAACCTGCCCAGCTCTCTGGAGCTCCTCTCCTCTCCCTCGTCCCCTCTTTTCATCTTTTTGGACAGATAACACTTTCTTGTCTCACCCTCACTGGCCTCCCTGTGCATTTGCTAAATGCTGCTATGGAAACTAGTTGTTCAGCCAATGGGATTATCTCTTTCTCCTGGATAGAAGGCGGGAGGAGGGGAAGGGAAGTGGAGACGGACTGAAATCAAAATGGGGTTTTGTGTGTGTTTTTATGAGTGGTGATTACCTTCCCAGATGGAGAGGGTTCAGCCTCTGGACAGAGGGGGCTGGGAGGGCTGAAAGGCCAGGCCAGCGGCCGTAGCATTTTCATAAGGCTCTTTAAAACCTCGATCAATAGCCGCCTCTTTGACCCACCACTGCTAAATTATTCAGCGAAGAAGCCTTTTCCTCATTCTTCCCCCTTAGAGTTTTATTAGTTGTGTTTACTTTCACCGGCCTGCTTGGATCACCGGCATGCAAATTGGGTGTGTATTACTACCGATGTCATTTGGTTGCATATACTGTATATTGCGACGCTAATTTCACCTTCTGCTTCTGAGTCACGGAAATATTCAGCTATGCCTCAGACACATTTTTTTTTCCCTGGGACATCACAAGTGAAAATGTCTCCTCTGATGTCTTTACTAACATCTGAAGCAAATTCACCGTTCTCTGGCGTGGAGCACTACATCTTATCTTTAAAGCAGAGCAAACAGACAGCACTTTTTTTTCTTTCTTTTCCTGAGGCTTTGATGAGAATGTAAGAAAACAAATGTAGCAAAGCCAAGAAATAAGGCAGGTAAAAATCAACATTGTTAAACTTGTAGGAGTCTCAGTCTGGTTATTGTATGTGAACATAATAACAAGGCCTGTTTAATAACCTGTCCAGGTCTTCCTGTTAAAATGAAAACAGGCAACTTCTCCTTAGGGGGTTGCATGCTAAATTAGTGGTTGAGGGGTCCTTTGAAGTTGCTCTTAGTGTGTCACAAAGAAAGTAGCTACTTTAGAATTACACATAGGTCTCTTCATACTCTTTTAGCTTTTGTTACTGTCTCAGGAAATTGTATCCGAGCTAGAAATCACTCTTGGGAGTATTTTATTTAGCTGAGAATCTCTTGTCTCTGACCACCCAGAGCTGACTGTAGTAACCAGACACTAAACACATTTGCGTGGATTGGTCAAGCTTTAATTGGATTGGCCTCTGCTCTGAAAATGGACGGCTAATTTTACCCCACCTCCTCGTCCTCTCACACTTTACATCGCCACTTCCCCCCTTGTCCCTTCTTTTTCTCCCCGTCCGCCCTCCACTTTCCCCCCTCTTTTTCTCTCTCGGCTTAAGTGGGTATCTGGCGTGCCTCGCCGCTGGTTCTCAGCTCAGCACAGTGTAATTTCCAGCTTGTCCAATGTGTGACATGCCAATAAAAAAAGAATGACGGAGAACAGGAAAGGAGGAGGAGGAGGGGCTAGAGGGTAACGCTGTGGAAGCAGAGATTTACAGTGGTATCGGGTTCACACGCTTCCACTAGAGCTCTATTTTTTTTTTCTTCTCGGTCTCTTTCTCCATTAAAGAACACATGGTGCAAATTAACTCTTGCCAGGAGAGAGAGCAAAGGGAGGAAGGAAAGAAGGGCAAGGGCATCTGTCACACACATAAAGAGAGGGAGGGAAAGGAGCAGACTGGAGAAGAGGAAATTTCAGGAATTGTTGTGAGGTTTGAGGAATGCCCACACTTTGTACGTCGGAACCCACTGCTTCACACAACCCTTAAAACAACAGCAACATCATCATGAAGTGCCGTCTCCCGCAGCTCAGCAGCACCGCAGTCCTGGATAACTGTGAATGTGCTACAGCTTTACTCACCGCCGGCTTTATCTCCATTACATCTCCCAACGCTTGTTGATCTAATGCAACTGGCTCACATATGCTCACACTGATCATGAAAGGGAAGTATCACTAGACTAGCAGTGTCCAATCTCTGTTTGTGAACAAGAAAAAGCCTCTTCTTATCCTACAAAAAACAAAGGGGAAAGAGTCTTATCACTCGTGTCATCAAGATTTAGACACTGGAACTACTACTCCATAACCAACTAGCAGGAGACTAAAAGGGCTCCGATAAAGACGTTTGGTCGATTTTTTTTTTTTTTTTTTTTTTAAATATCCTCTGAATCAAAATAACCTAAAAATTTCAAGAGGCTGACTGAGCAGAGACTGTAGATTCTTTAATTTTAGCCTAGTTTTTATTGTATTTTGAGGGAGTTATTATTTTTAGTCTTTTAGGTTTTGTCACCAAAGCCTTGATTCATAGATGATGTAAAGAATAGGATGAAAGAACGCTCTGACATTACATGTGATTTACAAAAGCATTTATTCACTGTGTCCGTATTGTTGTTGAAAGCAATTTTAGCCTTGTACACCATGAACAATTAACATTCCTCGACCCACAGCAGAGCTCTGTAATTAAGGCAGAAAAACAAAAATGAAGCCGATGCGACTTGCAATTGTATTTCCTTTTGGTCCGTGTTGCGTTGTTCGTTGTAGTTTGATTTAGACCTACACCCAGTCTACAGGACAAACACTCGGTGGATTTTTAGGTATTGACAAATTTAGACTGGCTTTTTCCTGCATACAGACGGAGGATTGTGTGTTTTCCATTCGGTGCGTCACATTTCCGCCCACAGTGGCTGTGACTGGTGTTGCATATGCTTTGATGGGCAAGCCTAAATTGTGTTTGCCTGTCTGTCACCGCCAATGGATCACATGGACAGAGGGAACCACAGCTGCGAGGGCTTGGAGACGCTTCGCCACACATGCACACACACTTCATTTATTCCACGCATAGGTGTTTCTGCAGTTCTGTGTCTTGCATCCACATGAATCTATTTTGTTTTTTTCCCTCTTCTTTTTGCCCGTGTTGTTGTGTAACCTTAACTCTTCTGTTGTGCTTCCCCCAAAAAGATCCAGTCCAAACCACTAAATTCCCCACCACTCTACTGCTGTTCTGCAGCAAACCCCCCCGTTCCCGCTCCCGCTCCCGCTCTCTCCCAGCCCCATTCTCTCCTGAACATCATCTCCGCTGAGATTTCACGCTACTACCAGTTGATTTTTATTGTTGCCTCGATCTTAAACAGTACACTATGAAGCAGCATAAACACTCTCCGTGATGGTAAAGACATTTCCTGGCATCAAAGGGCCGAGCTGTGCTATCCCCTCAGTAGCTGTATTCATTTCTGCTCCCGCCACGCTCAAACGCTCTTTGTTCTTCTCTTTATAGGAATGTACTTAACAGTTTGGCAGTGTTGTGTTTGTGAACAGAGCTGCCTTTGTTCCGTCAGGCAGTTAACACTTGTGTACAGAGGAGAGAGAGGAAATTCTGCGTTATTAAGCCTACTGTTAAAACAGCCTAAGCACCATCTTAATGAAATGATTAAGAAAATACAGACCTCCCCTAAGTCCCTTTTTTTTGTACAGTTGTCAAATCCCATTGTCTTTTATCCAATGGGTTCTCGACGACCCCAATACAGTTGTTAGGCGAGCTGCTGCCCTGCATGGAAATCTGTGTTGGGAGCTTCATCTGACGCACCGTTTAATTCATTCTCTTACTCACAGCTAATTGAAATAATCGGAGCGTTTTAAATAGTTTTTTTTTTTTTTTTTGCTATGCAGACGCAGCGGGCTATGTGTTTATAGGAAGACGAAGACAGTCCGCTATATAGACTTTCACTGCAGCATCTTGACAACTTAACCTTGGGCTATTGAGCTTAACAGCCCATTTATAGATCGCCATAATGCCCTCTCCATTTGAGGGTGAATAACTCTTTATAGGCTCCAATCATTTGCACTTTTCATATCTTACGGCATTCTTCACCTTATTCCACGTAATTTCTCCTTTCTTCTTCCCCTTTACTGTCTGGTCTGTATGATGAATCTTGCGCTTCGAGGCATCGTGGGACGGGGAGAGGGCGCTGATTTGGCCCATTACTGATCATGGTCCAGCATGCGTCCGAATTGGTTCACACACACCAACACACAAAAAAGAAAAAGACAGCATAACGGGTGGTGGGCTCTCTCTCTTCCTAGCTTTGCTCTCCTCTCCAGGTGAAATGGAATGATTTAATGTGCGACCCTGTCAGAGTGGGTAATGGAGTTGGAGGATGAGCGCGAGAAGCTCTCTCCATCAGCAATTGGAGGGGTGGTGTAAGAGTGGGGGTGGGGGGTGCACTGGAGGTGACTGAGACCCCGTCTGTCTGGGTGTGCACCTTGTGTAGACGCTGACCTCTCGTCCTGTCCTCCCTGCAGAGCTGAGATACGCACATATAAAACACAAAACACACACCTCATTTCTTGAGCGTGTGCACCGCTGTGGAACTTGTGCTCGCACTCGTCTGGCTGTCGACTCGTGACAGGACCTGTGGGGGACTCGCCGTTAACAGATGGCTGACTGTCTCTTAAAGTAGTGCGCTGGCCTGAAACGCCATCTCCAAAGATGTTTTACTGAATCATTAGAAGGCACTGAGACGGGCTGCTTTTAGTGATAATGAGACACGCTGTGTGTTACTGTATTTTATTGAATACTTTTTTCGTACTTCAACTGCTGAACAGAACAGGCCTTTATTCGAAGCAGTCTGGATTTAGAGGCAGGCCTTTATTTCTGATCTCAGAAATAAAAAGGTAGTGTCACATTTTAGTTTGAAGTCTCATTTTGATCTCCTACTGTTTGTTCTGTTAAAGACACTGCAGTATTCTGTCAAAACAAAGTCAACTCTTTTAGCGACACTGACCGGGGATCCTTCATTCCTTTTGTTGGGAAACATAATTACCTTGCAAGGTTTCCATACACGACTTGAAATAGAGAGTCCTGTCGCACTCAGTGTTGCAAAATACAGTTTGAAATATTATCAGAAATTCAAATGTCCAGAGTGCAGAGGCTGCAGTTTTCTGATGAAGGTAAAGTGTGTCACTACATCATGGTGTAAATCATTATAAAGCAGCAGCATTGTTGTGCTAGAGCGACGCAGCACCCCACAAATCCGATCCTCCAGATGTAAGGGAGCATTTGCTTGGTACAGACCCAAGCACATGTCATATTGTGTCTGTTTTAAGAAACTTTAGTGAAAGGGAAATGGTTATTTATTACTTATTTAACTAAAATTATGTCTGTATCCTTCAAAATAATCCTGATGAGTAATCAAAAAGTGTTTAAAAGTTATTCAGTTAAAACACTAAAAATGTGCATTATGCTTAGCTGGTATGCACATTATACAACAGGTACCAGGAGCGTATCCTTTCTCATTTCCCTCACCTGTATTTTTGGTCTGGTTTTTGTTTCTTTATAGTGACCATTTTCCTCCAACCACCTTTTAATCGACTGGTTTTATTACAGTACGTACTAAAACTCTGCTTCAGCGTTTTTGGAGCAGCTAATTGAACACTTAGTGGAGATTAATTTAAGACTTTTTGTTGATCAAATCACCCAAGTGAAATAAAATAATTGTGAGCTTGTCCAAGGTGTTGTGTTGCAGTAGAATTGAACCACTAATTCAAGCAGAGAAAGATACTGAGGAAGAATATTGATTGCAGCTATTGATTACACTCATGCCGTCCTCACTCTCCCCCCTCATCTCCTGTCTTTGTTTGTATTGTCCTTACCTGTTAACATTTTGCATGTTATAGAAGCCCTTTCTCAGCAGCGAATACTCACATCCTATCCACCTCAGCAAAAAGCCTCAAGGCATAGATATCGGTTATCCTTAAAAGAGTATTAACAACTCCTCTCCGGCATGGATGGCAGTTAAGAGACGGCCGTTCAAGTCAGGACACAGCAGCAACTGGCCATAATTAGGTGCAAACTGTTTGCTGCCACGCTAAAATGCCATTTAAATGCCAAATGGCAGTGAGGGTGTGTATAATATGTGGGATCTCTGGCCTGTTGCTGTAGACTCTGCTGGCTTGTTGCTGCTGCCAGAGAGAGGTTACACGGAGATAAGTGGTTGTTCTTGCGGCTTTGGCCCACACTGCCCTTGTAGCTCATCAGCTATGACTCCCCATCCAAAACCTCTCACACCCCGCCAGCTATTGTTAGCAGACATACAATCTGATAAACAGCAGAGGGAAGGTATTTGACTAATTAATGTGCATGCGTGTAGAGATGAGCTGACAGACCCTACACTCGGCGCAATTTAGAAGAGCTGAGCTTTCAGTGTGGCCTCTGCCCAGGGACCACAGATGAAGATGAGTTTGAAGTATTGAAGCTCGAACACAGGGCTGGGAAATGTGACAACCTTATATGGTGATGGATTATACAGATGTCCGCAATCATTCCATTCAGTGGAAGTCATTCAGAGTGTCATTTCGAGTCGTCCCACTCCTTTTTTTCCCTTGTCTGGTAAAAGATACGATGCAGTTTCAGAGCGGTAGAGAACATGCTAATGTGAGCTGTAGATTCAGAACGGAATATGACAAGCCAAGCTGCAAATATTTTTCCCAACTGTCATTCCCCGCTTTTACGCTGAGATTCAAGAGAAGATTATAGGACAAATGTCAGCATTTGAAAAGTGCATGATGGGATGTATCTTTCACATAAAAGAGGAATTCATGAATTGTTTTTTCCATGACATTATTGTTGACTGTCAGTTACAAGTCTTTATTCACGTTTTTTTTTTTTTTTATGTAACACTGTCTTTATTGTGGAATTGGACAAATGTATCAGATGCTTGTAATTTATATAAAGTATATGTACAATTCATATATTTACTTTTGGCCCTGCAAAGTAAACTTAAATAATAAGTTAATGAAATGACTGACGGCGTTTGTTTTTTAAATTTTTGTTAACATTCTTTAGGTATCCATGTTTTTTGTCAGCTTCCTCAGTGCATTAGCAGCTCTGACAGGCTCAATGTGAGAGCTTTGAAAAGAAGTCTAACTTCTAGTTTCCCTTTTCTTTTTTTCTGTGGGACAGTACACCACTACAGGTCCAAATAAGGAGTGGGTATCAGCTCTGTAGTTCTGCACAAACTCAGGGTGTCTGGAGCCCACCTGTCAAGCACTACCACAGCCATCTTTAGCACCAGTCTGACAGAAACCTACCAGAGCACAGCCGCATGCGCTCCAGGTTGATGATGTGCTATGCTAACATGCTATAAGAATCATATTTATTATGGTAATATGTCACGCCAAGCTTGCAGTCAGTGGTAGCCTTGAATGAAAAGCAGCAGCAGTGTTTCCACAGGGCTGGCGCAGCATCTTCTGAGCTTTATAGTCTAAAGTAAAGCAAGACTACACATTGCTACCAAAGACACTAATGTGTATGTGTGTGTTTGCATCAGTGTGTGTGAGCAGCGTGTGTAATCACTCCTTGCTGGCGGGCTCAGAGGGAGAGGAGGAATCAA
The DNA here is from genome assembly GCA_030068375.1 of Ostorhinchus rueppellii. NCBI lineage: Eukaryota > Metazoa > Chordata > Actinopteri > Kurtiformes > Apogonidae > Ostorhinchus > Ostorhinchus rueppellii. The sequence continues at coordinate 36,373,330 of JAQQZY010000027.1, read as the reverse complement.
TGCAATGGGCTATGAAGAGAGGAGAGAAAGGAGAAGAGGGAGGGAGGGAGGAGGCTGATCAATATCATAGCAGCAGGGTGGGGTAATATCCACTTCATGCAGGGCCGCCACAAGCAGAGACGATGGTGGTGGTGGGGGGGGGGCAGCAATCACAGAGAAGAGGGAGGGGCAATGGTAAAAAGATGCAAATCTCTGTGGCGCCGGTAAACAAGAGGCTTTGTGTCAATCACTGGATGAAGTGGCACATTTAGCATTCACCTCTCTGCCTCAACCCTTCAAACGCTTCTGGGGATTGTTTGCTTGGCAGCTGCTCGTGCATTGGTCCACAGCAGCGATGGGGCGTGGCCTACGCGGTGATAATATATGGGCTGCCATGGCAATGATACCCGCTGTTTAAGAGAGTCATCAATAACTCCGCCCTGTTGTATCCCACCGACTGTTAGTCAATGTCTGCTGGATCATTCCATCACCCGTCTATCATATCGCCCCGCACACACAATCTGTTAGGAGCATCCACGTCGGTACAAAGAGCCAGCTGTAAGAACACCAAATCACCAACCGACCAAGGACAGGTGGATGTCAGTCACACTACTGCAAAAAGATGAAAGAGAAAATGTGTCAACAAAACAGGCTGAGAAGCGTCTTCCTGGTGCAGAAGTAGGCCAGTTGTTATGGATGATTCAGGCTTTGAATCGATTGTTTTTCTGTCTCTGTGAACATAATTCACAGGCAGCTTTCTTTCTAACATTTTTTGCCGTATTAATGTTGTAAATACTTATGATTTGATTCTGACTGACCTGTCAGTGATTTGAAAGCACCATGATCCTTGAGTTTTCTATGGTACTGCACACGGTTACTTAATCTGATATCCTTTTTTTTATTTAGAAAGTGCTTTCAACAGTCTATAATAAAAGCCGCTTCTCTTTTCAATTCCATTCTCGCCTTACTATGTAAACATTACCAAAACAAAACATAAATCCCTCTGCAGTGCATTACAAGTCAAGCTGTGAATATTTACGATGTTTGCGCCATGATGTATCTTTGAATTGAGAGCTTTCCGCACCTCTCTGGCATATATGTGCAGTACCAACAAACAGCAATAACGAAAAAAGAAAACGGCAACGCTTGCAAGACTCTGTGCATTATTTTTGAAAAATAAAAAAATAATGTTAAATAAAATAAAGCACCACCGGTAGGCAGTGACTGCAGAGATGTATTCAAAATGAATACATTACATCAAACAAACAGGTCGAGTTTTTGTCGAGGTCTCCAGAGGAAGCTGTAATCTAAATTTTGCGATTTAGACATTTTTCACATCATTCAAAAACAAAAACTTCAAATTAATGAAATGAATGTGGTATATCTCCCAGCCCTGCACTCCAAATATAATATATAAAGCTCAATCTTTATGCTCTGCTGTTCAGATTTGCGTGCACCCTACCGGATCTCATGCTGATGCTGATTGCATGGTATGGTGGCCATGTCTCGTTTCTGCTTGATTTAACTTCAAAGGCGTGACTGGGCAGAGCTGAGCAGGCTTCGTATGGCCGTTTAGAGCTGGGAGACAGGATGTGATGGCGGACAACTGAACTGTACACTGTAAACGGACACTTCCTCTGTGGTGGGTAGGAAGTCCCCGCCAAACCATATGGTCACACTGGGATGCACAGATCACTTTAATGCGTGTGTGCATTCCTTGGTTTTCCTCTCTGTGGGATTCTGAATGTGTTTGCACATTTATTCCTCTCCTGTTCCTGTGTATTCTATCTCGCCCCCGAACATGCTGTTACAGCTAATTACATTGACCCGGCCTCTTATCTAACACGCTTTACAGCCATTTTTAAAGACACAGGCTGATGCGTGTATGCGTGTGACACCTCTCAAGGATGATGGCCGGGCCAAGTGAGGGGTGAAAGTGAAGCGCTAGGTGACTTACAGAGAAGAAAGCGTCGTCTCAGACACTGCACTGACCTCTCTGTCTTTTCCTTCCTTCCCTCTTTTCTTTCTCTCACTGCGGGTAAACAGTCATCCCCCGCTCCTCCCTGACAGAGTGAGCTGAGGCGAGTAATTCCCCCGTCTACAGCAAAATCCTTTACCTCCCCTACCCAGCCCTGGACGCTGCCTCACAAAGCAAATGCAGCCTGAACGTGTGTGTGTGTGTGTGTGTGTGCATGTTCAAAGTATGCCGTTTGATTTACAGGCACACACACAGATAAATGGGAGGAGAAAGCTTTGATGTGCCTGGGTTGCAGAAAGTAGAGATGTTGGTGTGTTGTTCAACCTCTTTGTCTTGCGTTCTCCCTCTCGGTGGGCGCTGCGTTCGTGTGTGTGCGTGTGCGCGATAACCAGCGCGTTTGATACACTATGCTCATCATGACTCCCGTGTTTTTTCCCTCATTCCGCATTAGTGCACTGTTGTTCACTCACGTTGTCGGCGGGGACATTACAAGGGGCTGCAGTTTTCACTCACAGTGCTTAAAAAACAATTTCAAAAGCGTTAATCATTAAAGCCGTTTTTAATCATTTTTTAGTCTAGTTTTGATTCAGTAGTTCACTACAGCAGGACCTTAATCACATGCGAAAAAGATAATACATCATATCACATCATTTCAGTTTTTAGGAGGTCCTTAAAGCTTACACACAGTCTCAAATTAATTACCAGCATCTAAATTTAAAGCCTGTGTAAAAGTGTCTGCAGGTTTATATTTTCACTTGGCACAAGTAGTTTTTTTCCACAGTGTGGTCAAGGATACACACTGAGATGGGATTTTTTTCTTCCCTAAACTCAGTGATTTGTCTCCTCTTACCTCACTGCTTTCAGGTTTTTTAGACCTATTAGGGTCATATGAGTATTTTCCTAAATAGATTCTTGTAACGGACACAATAGCTCTTTCTTCCTATCACACCATATATCTTTTGGTAACTTGGATGAACAAAAGACAAAACCAGCTTTCAGTTTTGTTTATTATTAAAAAATAGTAAGTCTTCAGTTGTGACTGAACTGTGTAGGAGTAAAACATAAAATTCAATCAATATTACTATTGCACTTGTTTCCAGCACTTAGTAAATGTCTCTTTATCTATTTATCTTTAATAGGAGTCTTCAGTATCTGTGATACAAATCAAATTCATGACCTAAATGTGTGTCATTTTAACCTTATTTTCAGATATATTTAGATTAATTAAACCTGTTTGAACCTGTGTTTTCTGGACGCACAAACCCCTGCCCTTCTGTAAGCGTGTTGCAATATGGCGGCTGTTACTGCCGGTCTAGACTACGAGTCATGCAGTACAGCTCCTTCATGCACTGGGCCAGCCTTGTTATTGCAGCTGTATTGTCTACAATACATCTCTTGTTGGAGCACAGCAGGAGGCTGCTCAAAGCTTCTGGCTTGTGTGTGTGTGTGTGTGTGTGTGTGTGTGTTACAATCACATTGAAACCATTGGAACATTCCTCCCCAGCAGTCAAGACTGCAAGAGCTGTTGTGATTTTGTGAGCTGTAACTGTATTTGGTGAAAAGGCCTGTAACTTCTTTAAAGCCTTTGTTAACACACATCTGATAGCCGCCTGCCTTTGCATCCACACTGATATATTGTTACGCACATGGGTAGGTAATTTGCATGTGATTATTTGCATATTGTACAAAGCAAGTGCGCCTGACAGACCACCCACTGCTCGACTAGTGGGGCATCTGGCTGATACACAGCGTACATGATGTATTACTGATAGGGCCAGTGTCATCACTAGAGACTGACAGACAGGCAAGGTCACCTTCAGACACAGAGATAGGAAGCAGAGAGACAGAGAGATGGATATCTTCAGAGGCAGTGGCCAGATAAAACAATACAATCACAACTGGCTGAGCCCTTCATGGCTGTGTGCGACGCTGTCTGTCCGGTTTCACACACGCAGCGTTAAGATCTGTTTTTGCATGCTTGTCCTCTTATTCTCCACTTCCCACTCTATTGCTTATTTGGCTTCACTCTCCTGCTGCGCCTCTTCTCTCCCTCTCTGTCTTGTGTGAGTGTGCATTTGCATGTTTGTAACACACAACAAAGCTCACAGCCACACAGTGTATGTGCACAGTGCATCAGCGTGAGTCGTCCATACAGGAAGCTCGCTGGCTTAGTGTACCTACACACATACACAAACTACCCACAGACGAGGCTCAACGGTTGTAACGTTTCACTCACATTGAGGACTCAAAATAGATGTGTGCGAACTGTAAAATGTATTTAGGAACGTGGTCGGAAAATAAAAACGCACTACGAAATTCAGCTGAAACCGGTGATAGCATCACAACAATCACAATGATCCAGTCACTGCACAGATACAGTTTTGTCACTTGGGAAAAATTCTGTGATTTAGTCGTCGGCACAAAGGACCGAGCAGTAGTTTTCTTAAATTTCTTTTGCTCTTTGTCATTCGCAGCCTCTTCCTTGTAAACACATCAGAATAATGGATGGGAGACTGTCTTCTGCATTGAAAGAAAACAAGTCAGCACAAGTTAAAACATAAAAAAATGTGTTCCTTTGTCCAGTCATTTATTAGCTCAGCAGACTCACACAAACACACAAAATACTTCTGCTCTATCTCTAACAGGTGTAAGGAAGTCACACAGAACAATAACTGAAACTTCAGCTGTTTAAAACATTTTGCAAGAATAAAATCCACATTCACTACTATTATCTAATGTAAGTATTAGTTGAACCCAGGGCTGTCGAACTCATGTTAGTTCAGTTCTTCATTAAGTCAAATCTGATCAGCAGTGGGCCGGACCAGTCAAATAATAATATAATAATATATAACTAATGTCAACTCCACACTTTCCTCAGTGTTTTAGAATGAAAAAAGTAAAATTATGTGACGAAAATGTTTCCATCTACCAGCTATCCTTTACAACAATATGAATAACATGAACAAACTGACATTTATTAAGAAAAATAAGTGCAATTTTAACAATATTATCTCTCAATTTATCATTTACATGTACATTATAACGTACAGATCACAGTGCATCTACAAATACAGCATTTACTAACAGGCAGATTTCAAAATGTTCATATTTGTTCAGATCATTTGTGTTTTTGTGAAATAATGTTTTTAGTGTAAATAGTTAAATGACATGAAATTGTTCATATTTACAAAGAAAAAAATGTGTAGTTGTGAATATTTATAGGTTATTATGAGAGTGTTTGACTGATCTGACCCAGTGGAGGTGAAACTGGTCTGGATGTGGAACCTCAATTAAAATGATGAATATCTGCAGTATCATTTTTGCATTCCCTAAATTCATCTCACGGGCTGGAATGGACCCTTTGGTGGGCCGGATTTGGCCCCTGGGCCGCATGTTTGACACCTGTGGTCTCACTTATATGTTAGCAACCCAAACGTTTCACTCGAAAAATGGTCTTGAGGGTGCAAAACGGTGCTTATAATCCTTTTAGATATCGGTATTCCTTCCAAAGCAGACTTTGTTTTCATTGTTTTTCCCTAGGAAAAAATTCAGTTCATATGATTTGTAGTGTTAGCACACCTAAGTGGTTGTTGACACAGTTTGAAGGTTAGGGGTTTTCTAGTAGCAGCAGTTTGCTCATAAATGTCTTCATCAAGGAGACACATTATCATCACGGTGCTTCTCATTATTATAATTTCACCACTGAAGTTCTTAAAGCGCTTCCACTTTTTAATTTCGGGGCTTCTTCAGGGTGAAACGCCAGCATCGAGCCCTCACAGACACTGTTCTGTTGGCCTGACAGCTGCTGTTACATAGTGAGCATCTCCAAAATATCCTGTGTTCTTTTTTTACCAACCCAACATCATCCCTCCCAAATCACATATTGCATCAGTCTTTGAAGTAGCACATATACACCACCTTTTGTGACTCCCCACAGAGCTGTCGCACACACACACTGTACACATGAAACCTCCCCCGGCTTCTCTCACACACACACACATCCTGCCCTTGGCCAAACATTATTATAGTATTTGCATTCCACATGTATTACTTAACCTACATTTTAGCCTGAAAGTTAAATGTACTTGTGTGTATGTGTGTGTGTGTTTGAATTAAACCAAGGGGGAGATCGATTAGCATTGGCTTAAGCGAGCCCTCTCATTTCCTGTCTTCCATTACAGTGCTCAATCAGCCCACAGTTCCTTCCCTGCCATGCCCTGCTCAGGAGGCTGCCACTTGTAGTCATACACATATATACACACACAGGGTCCGGATTAGCTGGCTGGGCTGACGTCCAATATGACAATTACACACACACACACACACACACACACACACACACACACACACACACAC
>JAQQZY010000027.1:36349949-36366917 GCA_030068375.1 Ostorhinchus rueppellii | reverse complement strand
CAGAGAACATGTGACACATAAACAGTACCACAGGGAACATGTGACACATAAACAGTACCACAGAGAACATGTGACACATAAATAGTACCACAGGGAACATGTGACACATAAACAGTACCACAGAGAACATGTGACACATAAATAGTACCGCAGAGAACATGTGACACATAAACAGTACCACAGGGAACATGTGACACATAAACAGTACCACAGTGCTTCAGTTTCAGTTTGTCATGCCTTTTATGTATGTGATGAGTTTCTGTGAACTCACCATAGATTTTTATTAGTAAGTTTTGTTTTTGTTTCTTTTATCAGTTATTAGAAAGTTTGGGCGCCCCTACGTAGGGTCTTAACCCCAAGGCTGAAAAACACTGCTCTACACTGACAAAAGCTTCAGTTAATCTTTGTGTGCGTTTGGATTTTATTTTGGGTTACGAGCAGAAGTATGACATATTTACAGATGAGCAAATCAGATCGAAAATCAGCCATGCAGGCCTGTTGCTTTAACTGAACTAAAACCTCCTCTGGCTGGAAGCACATTTTCTGAGCGGACTTTCTCTCCACACCGTCTGCAGGGCATGTTCCCTTGAGCTCCTGGAGCTCAAGAGCTGGACCACATCTGACCCCCATCAGTGGAGAACCACCCAGGTGGATCCACCACCAACACATGGAATAGCCATTCCAGCAGCAGAGGTGGGGTCCAAAGCGCTGTGTGTCAGGGGCCTATAAATCAGGCCAAACTGCCTCTGACACACACAGGAAGGAGGCACGCCACACCGCAGGCGGAAGCTGTGCACGGGAAGGCCAGAAACCACAGCCTGGACGGGACTCGCAACGCCTGCAACCATGCACACAGCAGACGTTTACAAAAACACATGCCTCGTAGCTCACCAAAGACAGTGACGGGCTGCAGACTGACATGTTCCTATTGGAGCAGAGGCTTAGAAACTGTGATGTCTGAGGCCAATGCAATGGAATCAGTGGCTTCGTGGATCAGGGAGAGACTAAAACAGACTCAAAAAAACACTCACAGCCAAAGAGCAAAGAAGCCATTTCCTGCCTTCACAGTGCCATAAAAACTAAAGCTCAAAAATGAAAAAGAGAGACGGCGTTTTTGATCTAAACAGTCACGTCACTGTCCACATGTTGGTGAGTACACTAAACTGTTGTTCTGACATGAATCATGAGCTGCTGACATTTATGGCGTATGTTTACAAAGTCGTTTATAGGAAGTGGAACGCTACGTTTCAGATGAGACGATCTTTCATTGTGTCTTGTGTCGAATCGGGCTTCCTCTACACTGAAATGTCGCGATGGAAACCTCGTTCGTGCATGCGTTGGCGTTGCAGGTTGCACCATCAGGACAGCCCTGATGAAACCAGTCATAAAGGGGACACCCATGCCCACTCATACACCCACTCCCCATCCTTATCATGACTCATTCATAGTGGCTCATTGCAGAGGGGTTCCCCAAAACTGTACAGTGACACAACTTGACTTTCACATCTCTAAAAGTTGGTCTGGAGTCGACTGAGTGTATTTTTCCATCAGCCTGTTTTTTTGGGGGTTTTTTTTTACTATAAAACATGTTTGATATGAAGGAGAAACCTGCTTTACCCTTTCCACCTCATGTAACCTTTTCATTTGTTGCTTCTTTTACTGATAAATCCCAATCTTGCCATCAGTTACATCTGTTTACAGGTGAATTTGGGTTTTTGTTTCGTTAACATTTAGATAAGTTTAGAGCCAAAAAACACACCCTAAAACTTTGAGGATATTGTGTTTTAGCTACTGTGCCTCTGTATACAGTAATGTGTAATGTGTTTGTTGGATCAGTAAAGTTCACCACACATATGCATTTCTCAGTCTCTATATTATAATACAATCTGGATCTATGGGAAGTACAGCCGTAAAAACAAAAGTTTCTGGGAAATAACAGCTTTTGTAGAGAAAAACAATAGCATTTAGTGTGACCTCCCTTTGCATTTAACATGTCCGATTTGTAACACTTTTGTTCAGTTAATATGACATTTATTGCATTCATTTTCTGGTGTTTTAAACCAAATTTCATTCAATACATGTCAGATGTTTTTAACTGTTTGTGTTGCTTCTTGTCATGGGGTCAGAGGTCACACTAAATCGTGACTTTAACCTTTAGAACGCATTTAGCTCAGCTTTGGGCAAATATTTCCTGTATTTTCTTGTTTCATGTGAAGAAAAGAAAAATAAATATGTATTCACATTTCAAACCTGTCAAAACAACAAAACTAAAAGGGACCTAAGACTTCTGCAAAGGAGCAGATATTATTTTTGATGAGATTTAATAGTGATTAGACATTGTAGTTAAAAGGTTTTGCTTTAGATCTCATAGCCAAACATATGAATCTCTGATCACGCTTTCATTTTATGACACAATAATACTGTTTACCTTTATGCAAGTTCCTTCCCCTGAAAACCTCTGATTCACTTCTGCAGAACTACCTCAGTCTTTCAGTTGTATATGAACAGAAACACACACTATATCAAAGTAGCAGACTTAAACATTTCAGATATAAGACATCTATGCCTGGTGTTCACAATGTAAAATACAACAAAACACTGGAGTTTATTGGCTCAAGTGTGAAACAAAGTGGAAATTTAATACATAACATTTACACCGTATTTATCAGTGGATGTGTTACTTAGTCTTAGATGTTTCATTTCAACAGTTATCCAGTTTTGAAAAGACTATTTCTATCAATGTCACTTTTTTCAAAGTGCAATTAATTAGTTAAAAGTCTTCTCCTGCTATAAAATATTGTTTTTATGTGTGCCTTAAAGGAGTGACATTTTACTTTTTTAAATGGAATTATTTATTTTAATCATGTCCCTGTGCTCTCCATAAACTGTAAACGCTCTGCTTGGCTCGGAATTCTTCATCCATTCATCTCCACAGGTCCATGTTCAATCCTATTTCTGAGCGCTGGCCCTTTAAATGCACAGGAGACACTTCAGGCCCCGCCCCGTCCAGGCTGTTGACTGTGCTGCTCTGCCCCATTTAACCAACAACACAACATTTTAGGTAATGGACTCAAAGTTTGGACATATTTTCCATTTTTACTACAATTGCTGCTGTTGATAAACAATTACATCGTACTTGGAGAAATGTTCATCTGAAGTCTTGACCTTAAATGTGCAAATGTCATGACAATGAATTATAGATGCAACAAATTAAGAAACAACTAAAAACAGGTTGTAGAAATCCACTTGATGGATAGTTTTACAGCACCTGGAGGGTCCAAATTCAAACTTTATGAACTATTAGGGTGCAAATACACAAATAAATGAAGCACAGACTAATAAAAGTGGGTTTAGATAAATATGAGCCCTTTAAAAATCACCTACCAATCAAATGCCAGTCCAGGTCCTATTCCTACTCCTATCCTGAATGAAACTGATTGAAAGTTATACAAATTCAGCCAATGGAGAAGGCCCCAAAAGGCACAAATGAAGCTAATTAATAAATATCTTAAAGTTGTAATACCACTGATGGCCACTGGGGGTGTTTACAAAAGCCCTGGCTCCCATACACTTACACTGAATTACTCAAAAATACTGTCAGTAAATTTTTCCGGATTCATTTGACTCATCGGTTTCATTTCCACCCTCTAATACAGCGGTACTCAACCCTGGTCCTCGAGGGCCACAATCCCGCATGTTTTAGAGGTTTCCCTCTTCCAACACACCTGATGGTCGTTATCAGGCTTCTGCAGAGCTTGGTGACAGGCTGATCATTTGAATCAGGTGTGTTGGAAGAGGGACACATCTAAAACATGCAGGATTGCGGCCCTCTAGGACCAGGGTTGAGTACCCCTGCTCTAATAACTGATCTAATGGTCCATCTTCAAACTTTTGTTATATTGATCAGATCTCAGGGTGAATCCCTTATAAAGTTTGCTGTTTTACTATGTCAGTTAGCTCGCACTTAGCATTACCTCCCCTATGACCCATCAAGCTCAAGTAGTTCTGCCCCATTTGTCCAAATATGGACACTTCTAGCTCCAAATAATCATGTCAACAGCCAAATTGCAAATTACTGACTTCAAAATGGCAATTCAGAAACCCCTGGGTGATGTTCTTTTTTTCCCCCATCCACTAGTTATATACAGTCTATAGTACCAGCAGAATTTTAATCCATATTTGCCCATTTTTAAGTTTTTCAAACAGAATTATTCACAGTATATGTAAAATGAGGACTGCTGTCAAGATTTTTTAGGTTACTTCAACGTTCAGTTCCGTCCAGATGTACTGTGTAAAACTACAAGAACTAGAAATCAGAGGAAAATGTTGAAATTTCCAGCTCTCTCCCCTCTGTCCAAATCAGAAAAATAGATAATAATATATAAATAGATAATATGATCCCATTCCAGGCCACTATGGAAAACTGAAGACAAAATATCATGGTTACAGGAGCTGCCGTGTCTCTTTTATGAGGAGCCGTGGAGTAAAGCAGTGGAGTCGAAGAAATTCACATCTGTAAGAGTCTGAACATCTGAAATGAAAGCTGTCAATGACATATTTAACCTCCCAGTCTGATGTACATTGATCTAGATTGTTTATTTTGGTATTTGTTACTTGGGTGGACGTTCAGTTCATAAGTTCCACTCCTTCAGTTCTCGTCAGTTTGAAAGTCTGCTCATTTGCATTCACAAATTTATGGCCAGCAGATCAGTTAGGAATCTGTTTTTCCCCATTCCAGACTGTTAGCCAATGGTAAAACTTTAACCAGTGTTACTGTACAAATATCTGGACAAACCCAAAACTGAAAATTATTTGTAATGCTGTAAATAAACTATAAGCTCACTTTGAGACTGCATGCCTCTTCCAAGGCCACACAGTCTTATAATTCAACTAAGAAGCCGAGCTTGCAATGTTCAAAAAAGCCAAAATAAAAAATACTTTTTTAATAGATCTTCTCTAATGTATCTGACTCCCCCTTGGACCATGCCTTACCCTTCCACCAGGTTTCATGCAAATCGATGCAGTAGATTTTGAGTAATCCTTCTGACAGACAAAATGGTAACAAAAGCCTCACCTCCTTGGCAGAGGTAATAATATATTACATTTTTGCTTGAAAAAAATCATTTTTCCATTTCCTTTTCAGCAGTACAGCATTTGGAAAAAATAGAACTTGATTTATCAGATAAAAAAAATAAAACTACTGGATTTGTGGAATAGGAAAAAAAGCACGTATATCGAAGTCAGACACTTGAACATGTCACAAATAAGACATTTAAACCTGTTATTCAGTACATAAATACAACGGAGGCCTGCGTACTTGTTTATTTCACTAAAGCTGAATATTGGTTCAAGTGCAAAATCATTTAGATAGTTTTAATTTTAAAAAATCCTTACACAATAGTACTGGTGATCTCCATCAAAACCATCAATAACTTTCCTTTTTTTCAAGTCAAACTATCAATAGGAAATCTAATGCACCTCCAAAATTAGATTCAACAGTAAAAACATTCTCATTAGAAAAAAAATTACACGAGACAAATATTGACATCCATGAAAACAATTTCCTTAATTGATTAATTACTAGTTTTATGTTCAGTTATCCAGATGTGTTTATTTATTTAGGGATGTATTACTCTGTGTTAGATATTCTACTTCAGCATTTATCCAATTTCAAACAGTCACAGGCTGTTTATTTCCATCATTGTCAATGTTTTCAAGAATTGATAAATCAGTTGGCAGATTTTTTTCCTGCTGTAAACTACTTTTATATCTGCCTTAAAAATCTACTATTGATTGAATTCCGTTCATGATCCCATCCCTATGCTTAATGTTTCTAGTAAGAAGTTACCAAAAGTAGTTCAGTTGATATTAAGACCTAGATTTATTGGTGAACTGCTATAGGTTTTAGGTTGAACTATCCAGATTTATGTATATATTTCTTTATCTATTTTGTGATGCACTTCCTTCTCAGTATCAGAATCAGTTTTATTGGTCAAGTATGTGAACACATACAAGGAAGTTGGCTTCGGTTTTTCTTTGCTCACAACATACAATTTCAACAAAAACCCAAACACACATTGACCTAATATGAACAAACATTTGACTAGAAACAAAGACAACAATGGTTTGAGATTTAAAGTGCATTGATATTGTATTATATACAGAGTGCAATTTGGAGTTCTGATAAGATAAGATAAGATAAGATAAGATAAGATAAGATAAGATAAGATAAGATAAGCTTTATTTGTGGCATGTACAATTTTACACAGTACACTGCGCAGTGAAATGTGTTTTGTACCTGCATCCAGTTTCAATAAATAAAATTAAAAATAATGGTTCAATAAAAATAGTCATGAGCTTTGGGTAATGACCCAAAGAATGAGGTCACAGGTACAAGCGGCCAAAATGAGTTTCATTCACAGGGTGGGCGGGCTCAGCCTTAGAGATAGGGGGAGGAGTTCGGACATCTGGAAGGGACTCTGAGTAGAGCCGCTGCTCCTCCGTGTCCAGAGGAGTCAGTTGATCATCTGGTGAGGATGCCTCCTGGACGCCTCCCTGGGGAGGTGTTCTGGGCATGTCCGTCCAGGAGGAGACCTCGGGGCCGATCCAGGACACGCTGGAGGGATTCTATCTCTGGGCTGAACTGGGAACGTCTTGGGATTCCCCCGGAAGAGCTGGTGGATGTGACTGGGGAGAGGGCCGTCTGGGCTGAAGCTGCTGCCCCCGCGACCCGGATAAGAGAAAGACGGCGAGTACGAGTATGAGGGTTCAATAAAAAAAAAAAGAAAGAAAGAAAGAAAGTTCAATAGAAAGATAAGGTTCAGAAATATAAATAAATCAAATAAGCAGGAGGAAAACTGTTATATACTATATAAACTATAAGGTGTATTTATATATTTATATATGCCTGTATGTCGTACAAAGTCCAGTTTAAAGCTCAGAGTTGAGCAAACAAATGGCCTGAGGGAAGACCCAGTACTATATATACAGTATAGTATGTACAGTATGTAGTATATATAGTACTACGGTATTTGGAAAAACAAAAACAACAACAAAATAACAGTAACTTGATTTATCAGATACAAATAAAACTGGACTGGATGCTTTCCACTGTCAGTCTGTGAATCTGAAGCTTTGGTTTGAAAATGTCAAGGACAGTTCGTTTGTCATGTGCTGTATTTCTGCTCGTCTTCTGAATGCATTTCCTGTCCTTTCCTCTGATCGCCGTCCGACGGAAACCCCCTCACACGGCCCCCGCCTCTGCGCCGTTGTTGGCAGCGGCCCCGGAGCCGCAGCGCTGCCGGCGGGGGAGAGAGGTAATAAATAACCCGGGGAGAGGAGCGGAGACCGCCGGGCGGTGCACAGTCTGACCTGACAAATACTCACTGGAAAACCATCAGAGAGCGAGAGCCCACCCCTAGCGCTTGGAGCCAGCCTTTCAGACATGAGCTGCAAAATATATAGGCCTGCCCCTACTGGAAAAAAGAAAGGAAGACAGACAGAAGCGCCCCCCCTCGCACCCCCCCATCCACATCCAGACACAGCCGGAGACACGGCGAGAGTAATTAACTATTTAAAGCAGAGTATGAATTTCTTTACAAAGTCTTCTCAGTATCTTGTCCAATTTCCCCATAAAAGTAGCCCATAAGAGATGAGAAACACCCTGGAGAAAGTTAAAAGAAAGAAACTTCAGTTCTGCTTGAGGTGTTCAGCCAAACACTGCACTGAACCCAATTAAAGAGCATTAAAGCAAAGCTCTCCTGCATAATCTTACCTTTATGAAGCCAAATATGCTATAGTAAATATGTTATGTCATCCTGTATGTAAATTTATGCAATGCTGCCCAGTTTAGTAAAAATGAAAAAAACAGTACAATAGAATGGAGATAAATGCAACACTGAATCTATGAGTTCTGATGAAATCTGACTGAAAACTAAGAACACTATTTCAGTGCCATCAGTGGTTCAAAGTGAATGAACAAAAATGTATAATCTGACAAAACATTAATGTTGGATAATCTTTATAAATTCTTTTTTTTTTTTTTTTTTTTTTACAAATTGCATCTACAAATATAACACCAGTGGAGTTAAAGGTGGCTACATTTTATAGGATTATATGTGATTGTTATTCATGAGAAGTGTGTGATACGCCAGTGTTTTGTCCGGCCTGAATGTTGGACATGTTCGCACGATCCTACTGCGGTAGATGGTGAGCTACATTTTACTTCAGAATATCAGAGTTCAATTCTTGGTGCAATGTTTCACTTCTCTGTTTTTTAAACCTAGCTACATGCGCCGTTTGCTTAAATCCAGCTTCATTATTGTCATTTGTTCCTTAAACTTTGCTACCTTTGCTGACATTTTATGGCTATGAAACTTGCCAGGAGTGCTGGGGGGAGTCTAGCTTCTCTGAGGTGGAATTTGTGGAATTTAATATCAGAAAATGTTTGATGGGATATGTTGCCTTTGAGCAAACTATGTCAACAGACGTGGAGGAACATCACACATTAGAAGAGGAAAAGATGTGGATCGAAGTGACTTTCTGACACGAGGCTTTGAAAAGTAGGGAATGTGGCATTTCGGTTCCCTCCATCTGGCGGTAGTGCTAAACACCACATCATATTTCAAAACGTTTTCTTCACTGTATGTGTCTGTAATTGCTCACCAGGCAATGTTTTTGGCCTCGGTGTGCAGTCTCCGAACACGAGAAACCCTCATTACAATAAGGTAATAATTTCCCATTTGTTTAAGGTTTCAAAATGTTTTTAACAGTTTAGGGCCTTGAAACCACAGGTAGACCTTGGTGCTATTTCTGTGGTTTAACCTAGGCCTTAAGCTAAATCTTCACACAAACTCTCATCCAAAAAATTCCCCCAAAATCTGTTTTTAAAACTGAACTAGTGTGGGACCAACACAGTCGTGTAACTCCAGAATTTCAGACTTGGCAAGCAGGCAGAGTAACATTAGACTCTAGGGGGGGCTGAGGGGGGTTTTATGCTGTCGTGCCGGCGCCCTTGGCCTCCCCCGGCGGATCTGGGGGGTCAGGCGGCTGTCTGTGATCCCACACAGCGGCTCTTCCACATGGGATTTATTTTCTTGCTGGATGGGCAGGCAGGCGGCCCATGAGGATTCTCATTTTAGACCAGCGTCTGTAGCTGTCAACGCCAGCCGACAGAGGCGAGCGGACACCCGACCCCGCGTATCCTCCCTCAACACTCCCCTTTGGACTCCCTCCCCTCCTCCCTCTATTCCCTGTTCACACACAAACACACGGCGCAGACCAGACATACACAGTCAGGAAATCATTTCAGAGCCTCTCATTCTCTTAAACCCACTGTCTCCATGATTGTTTATTCAGTTTTTATATTAAAACGCAGTTAGCATCCTCATGTTTTATGTCCTTATCTGTGATTGTGAAGCAGTGTGGGGAACTCAAAGCTTCAACAAGCAATGAGCCAGGTCTATCTAGCAAAAATGCACAGCGTCTCCCTTTCCTCCCCAACGCCGTTAATAATTTGTGCAGTAAAAGATAGTGTGCCTCTCTAAGTTTGTGGGAGTTATTGGCACAGTATTCCCCACCATATTTGTGCGAGGCAGTGATAGGAACATAAATTATTTCTTATCTCTTCCGCAATCCATTTTTCAAAGGGCTCACTCTGTGTTTGAAGGGTAGCAGCGCCAACAGCCAAAGCCCAGATAGTGGGCTACATTAGCCTTCAAGAGATCTGACTTAGTGATTTCAAACAATGCAATAAGAACAAAACTCGCCGATATGAGCACTGCCATTTGTGACTATAATTTTATACTAAATTAGGCCGCTGGAATTTAACTCGAAATTAAAACAATGGCTAGTATTGCTAATATTGGAAGTGCAGATGTTTTCTGATGGGGTCGCCCAGTTAAATGCCGGGTGAGGGATGTTTACCAGATTCCCCAAATTCAGGGACACACCAAAGTGGGGAAAGTTTGCCTAAGTTTTAAAAGAAATATACAAGAATTACTGCTCAATGCTCATGAAATAAAGAAAGAGACAAACTCGCATGATTGATGTAGGGAAAACATTTCCTCATGTGGGACTGCTTAATTACCAGTCCACTGAACTACAAAATGATCACTTATTACGAAGTGTTAGTAAATCAACGGCGGAACAGAGACTGTCCTTAAACTCTATGGTGACTGTGGAAAATACAGAGACTCAGCCCACTGAACTGAGCGGCGCTGAAAGCACAAGCAAAGTCCTTGTAAATCACATGAGCCACTTTTCCATAACGAGGCCCCTTTGGTGCTTACCAGAGGTCAGAGTTCTTTCGGTTGAAAACATGCAAAAAGAAACAAGGAAAGTTCTGAGGAACGCCGAAAAAGTGGAGTAATGACTTGGCCGGCGAGTTCCAAGAACAGTGCTTTGGATCTGGACATTCAACTGTGTTATTTTTTGGAAGCGCTTCACAAGCCATGCAAAGCTATCACTCTGAGCAATTTAGATATATTCGAACGTTCAGGCTGATCTACAGAGACAAAATGACAAATGATAAATATCAAAACCTCCTCTGCAAAGCATTAATGTCTGCTTGCGAAGAATAAACCCTCGCTCTCCCAGCTACTATTGATTTTTTTCCCTGTGTGATGTGAAACCAGCAATCAGCACTGCGGTTTGAAATAGCCCTGAAACTGGAGCCGAGACGTCGATGAGTCGCCAACACATTTCAATTAGCGAGCCGCCCTGGCCGATCTCTCCCCCGGGGCACAAAGCACACAGGGTCAGGCACACCCAGTCCAATCCACACATGATCCTGGGTCAGCTCACATGAATCTGATAAGGGACAGAAGGGGAATTTATGCATGCTGGAGCCAACTGATTTGTCTATTTTTAGATCTTCGTCATTAAGCGCAAACGTGTGTATTTGCAGATCAAACCAACGACGGCCTCTAAAGCCTCCAAATATTGTGGTTTGTCTCAGATAGAGAGACGTCGAGGGTGCAGAGGAGTTCTTCCCTTCAATATGAGCCAGTAGCTGATCACACCACATGATTTTGAGATGTAAAATAATGATCTGTCAACTCTTTAACTTTTATTTATTTGAACAGCCCATCCAGAGAATGTTTTTCATTTATAGTGTGCCCATGGCAATACTATCTAATGCCTAGAGGAGGAGATCAGCTCTTCACAGTTTAATGCTCTAAACTTTCCGGCAGGTTTTCAGTGTCAGCTAGTTTTATAAAACTGTATTTTTGCTTCTCCGTGAGTATTTTTATGAGGAACTTTATTTTTAGACATGAGAGTACTGAGTATATAGACATCTTGCATTTGTGGTACATGGTGGATCTACTTCTGCTTATTAACAATGGTAGGTTGCTGTTTTGACACTAAGGGTTTGTAAGGGTTGAGGACGTTGAACAGGTACACAAAACCAGTGATTCTGGCTGAAAAAGTACAAATAATAGACAAGATGAGGCAGCATTTTACTTAATTTAGGCTTAAACTGCTATGATCAGCTATACACTTATCATACAGCTTTACACATTTGCAGGAAGGTGTCTTTAATTGGTGTGAGTATTTACAGAATATGTCAACATCTGCCAGATTATATTTTAGGGTTACTGTGAATGTCCAGGTGCACCCTAACTTTGTGACCATGCAAACTGGAACATAGTACTGCAACCAAAATCAGAAAAAGTTAGAAGAGTATGTGAGAAAAAAACAACAACTTAAAACCGTGATTAGTAGGGCTGTGTATCGGCAAGAATCTGGCGATATGATCCAAATCACAATACTGGAATCACAACGATATATAACAATATATCAGGATACTGTTAAAAAGGCAATTTTTTGTTTGTGTCTCTTTTAAAAATCATTATTTCCTTGAATAATTGAATTGCACCAGAAATATGCACAAACACTAACATCATAACATTATTTTTGTGCGATCCCAACAGAGGAACTAACATCTGCCTCTCAGACAGTAAAAAGTGCTTTTAGGATGCTTCAAATAACCATTATTTAATAAAACAGTGTTAAATAATAATAAAATAAAAGCAATAAAGAAAAACAAAAAACAAAAGTGAATGTTGGCTATATCTGCATTTGAATAAATACCTAAAAAATATCGATACAGTATCATGAAATGAAATATCGCGATATATTGCAGAACCGATGTTTTCTAACAGCCCTAGGGATTAGTAACTTACACATGTATTTGTCCTGTATGACACTGCTTTTCTTTGGCATTTCACCTCATAACATATTTTTATAGTTTTTTTGTTTTTGGTTTTTTTCCACTTTTGACTCTTACGTAACATTAAAAAAAGATGAGACGGTTAAGGTTTTACTATCTTTAAATGCCACCATTTGTTTTAACAGCACTTACAGACACCAAATAAGGAAGTGCCCCAGGGGAAATTTTACCCCATTCTTGCTGAAAACGAGTGTTAGAATGGGCAACATGATGTTCAATACTGTATTTTACATTTCAAGATGTGCCATAGACCTTTTCTGTAGACAAGTAGGGACTGTATTAGCCCATCTGCAACACCTTTGAAATGTGAACAGAAGGTGTTTCTAGATTGTCTTCTTGTAATATGCATGGACGTTTCTGAAAAAGCCGTCCACTTGAAGGTGGGACGTGTTGCTCCAAAATCTCAGTCTCCTTTTCAACATTAACGGTGCATCACAGAAGTGCAATCATCTCTGTTAAGGACACCAACACAAACCCAGACCCATCGTTTCTTGACTCCTTACCAGTACAATCTGCATCATCCTTTTGTCTTTGGTCCATTTCTACCAAACAAGACTTGAACATCGGTTGGTCTGACTATAGTCCATGTTTCCACCAATGTCTCTGAGCACAGATAAGTCAACAGTGTTTCTAGTCACAGTTTACGTAGGGCATCCTCGGCACAGTTAAGTTTACACAGGCGTTTGTGTCGCTGACTTAGTGTTGACAAATGTTTGCCACAGTAATCCTGAGTCCATGTGGTTCCAATCAGCTAAGGATAAATGATTGTTCTTAAATTGACCCCCTTTTTCATTTTTTTCCTACAATATGTTGCAGGCTGAATGTTCGGAATGGATGGGCATGTATTTGGGTGCTTTTATGAAACTGGATTCATTTTGGTACCTGGCACTTTCCCAGCTTTTTAGACCCAATAATAAAAGAGAATTTAGACATATTCCCCCCCAGAATGCACCTAATGATGACCTCAGATAAATGCAAAAAAAATTTATACTCCCAAAAAGAAGGAATTTTTAATAAAATATTGGGACCAAAAATAGGACCAAAATTGGGAGGTGTTAGTGTGCTTTATCTAGAAAACATGGCCGGAAATGCTCTTATATAGTGCTATAAATAAAGACACTGTTAAATTTGACAATCCTAGTGGTTTTTCTAATCCAGACATGTGGGTTTTTCATGAATCTCAGGCTCATTCCAAGTTTCGCGCGTAACCCATTGTGTCCAACCCAACTCATGTTACATGCGGAATCTGCCCATTTAAACACATATAAATTGTGAGTGATTTTTCAAAAGCTGCCATTTTTGTGAAACTCTCCACACACACACACACACACACACGCACACACACACACACACACACACACACACATATAAACATTTCTTGTCTTTTTCTCAACACTCGAACATCAGGTTAAACTGAGCTCTGATTTGACTCAGTGACCCATAAAACACCGACACTGACCCCACTTACCCCACTGCTGGCTAAATGATAAATGCAATGCCTATGGGGTTTTCTCACTGGGTCTCCGGATCCGTGCCATACTTGGATACGCTCACACCTTTCCCGCAGATGTTGCTTTCACGAGAACTGAGTACGAGTGGGTGTTACAGAGAACAGTAGGTGGCGGTGTGGAAGCAATTCAATCGCAGAAGAGACAAACCCTTACATCATCAACCAAGTGACTGTTCTGTTCACAGGCCAAACTTTATCGGTTAGCCTGATTGAGGCAAAGAAGAGCGACCTTCATTGTCCCTGATATATCACAGAGTGGTTTGGTCAATAACATGAGCCTGTGCTGCGCAGATCTGAGGGTTTTTCAGGAGATAACAGGAGCGCCATCTATGGTCAAGTCATTTCTGTTGTCATAGTGGTGATTAGGTCACGTCCAGTCTCAGGCACGGATTGCTTTCTCACTGTGACATACCAAACTGGAATCCATGCAGTCCCCACCCAGGACTACCTTCTCAGTCCGGAAGGTTTGCATTCACGCAGATAAAATTAAGCAGACTTTGGGGTCCAACATGTCGTCACCCTCTTAAAGTAACTGCTAAGTCATTTTGGCATGTTTGAAAGTTTGCCCAAGTCATTTATTTCTCTCATGTTCCATGTTTGACTGACCTTGTTGTTTGTTTGTCAACAGTCATCTGCTGTTATAACTGTTTTGATTAAAATTGTTAGTAAATATTATATATATTCAACAAACGTTTTTTTGTGTTTCCTGAAAAATCTGAAAAAATGACTTGGGCGATTTTTTTAATAAGGCGTCGATATTCAGATATGGACTGGAGTATGCAGTGTGAAATCGCCCTTAGGTGAGTTCTATAATGCTGGGGTGCGTAAACACGTCTTCCTAATTACATCACTGCTTTTCACCAATGTTAAGTCCACTAAACCTTTTTCTTATGTATGTACAATGTAACTGCCTTACCCTGCTCTTTTACTTTTCTCTTTTGTATTTTTCTGATAACACAATCATTTGAGATATAAAAGATAAATATACATTATTATATACATTTGCATAAATCTCAAACTGTTGTCAATGCCCCGTAACTTGAACATAACTCTGACACAGGCCTAAAAGGAGCACAGGATAAATGAATGTTTGCTCTGTGTTTGTTCGGTTGCTCTCTTTGACTTGTGGCCATGTTGTTTCATTCTCTGACAGTTCTCAACAACAGCCCACTGGTGTCGGTGCTTGTGTGTGTACGTGCTGTACATTCTCCACTGAGGGGCCAGGGGGTTACAGTCGAGGCACGGGGCCACAGCGACAACTCGCCTCCCCCCTCCCTCACACCCCCATACCCCTCTGGCCTTTTGCTCCTCGCCTGGCTGGCAGCCCTGCATCAGGCAGACACACTACAGGTTCTGCCCACCCCCTCCAACACACAAACACACATACACACATACAATGTTCTCTCCACCACCCCCCGCTCTGGGCCGATCAATACAGCTCTTCGCCTTTCATCTGACCAGAGCTTTGGAGGAGCCACACTTCCTGAAGAAAACCCAATACAGCACTCCCTCTCAGGGTAGTTTATTCTGTGTGAGTGCGCTCATATGTGTGCACACGTTTGTCTACGTGCTCCTGTGTTTGGGAGTTAAATGTGTAGGAGTCGGAGGGAGAGGGGCAAATGTATTGTTAAAACTAGAAAATTTTGTGATTTGAGTCGACTTGTGTGGTTATGATTTGGAACTATGTCATATTTGTAACTCAAATGTATACACGACAGCTACGACAAAAAATGACAGAAATACATGGTAAAAGAAAATAATTCTGCTTCGCACCACCATACATACACAGCATAAAATAAACCTTTAAATTGCAGCCTTTTTCTGTAACTGCACAGACTAATTATATATATGTAAAACTTGTAATTATACACGACTTTGAAATAATGTTCCATTTTACAGGGTCTGATCAGTGCATGAAAGCTCCACTGCACATTCATATATAGAATATATATGATAACAATATTACATTATGCTTGATTGTTTTTTCACTCTGAACTCACAGTGAAAATAACATCCAATCACTGCCTTTAAGGTAATGTTTTTGTCATTTGTTTTTGTTTTTTCCATACAGCAGAGAGCAGCCATATGAAGACATACCATAAGCACACAGCAAAAGACTGCCTGAATCACAATGGGTAAGAAAGATAATCTCATTTACACATGCCATACATTAACTCTCAGCATGTGAACGTTTGACCTATCAGACGGAGCCTTGGATACATGGACTATGCCTCAACAACGCTCGTCCAATCAGATGAAGCCTCAGACTCACATGAGCAACCTTGAACAGAAGGACGTCAACAAGCAGAGACACAATGAGGAGCCTGTACCTGAAAGAGCTTCTGCTTCTGTCAAACGGATATGGCTTAGATCTGAAGGACCTGACAGACACCAGAAGACTAACTCAAAAATTATGCCACAAACTGGTTTCTATAACACAGGCACCGAAAAAAAGAATATTCCACCCTTGTTTTCTTCAATTTCTTATTCATTTTAGTGTCTGGTCCAACTAAAGGTCCATTAGTTTGGACAAATATAATGAGAACAACAGCTCATAATAAACAAACAAACAAACAAACAAACAGCTCATAGTAGTTGAATTGAACAGCTCATATCTACCCATTGAACATGTTTTACTGATAAAAACCAAAGTCATTTCAGTTCTTCCATCAGTATTTATGTCATTGTACTGACAAAAACAGGGCTTTTAGACATTCCATGTTTTCTTTTGTCTGTTTTAGTCACATGACACACACAGGAGTTAGGGCTTTATTGCATAAACATTGTTTTTGATGACTTTTGATGGTCTAATAATTTTCTTCCGTGACTGTAGACTAAAAAAACCCACTAACCCCTTTCATCATTTACACTAGTATCATGTCAAACAGAGAGAATTAAAGATGATATACTGTTTATTTATGCACCAATAATTATTTGAAGCCTGAATTTCTATTGGTTTGTCACAACAATTCTTAAAGAGTGTCATTAATTTATAACTACAAGTGAAAAAGTGTCTTCTATTTACATTTAATAGGTTTTACACGTTATATTTTGTTAATATTTGATTAAAAACTAGGGATCCACCGTGCATCAGCCGGACATAGGCATCAACATAGAGATAGAGGAAGTAATTTCACCATTCATTCATCCATCCATCTTCTATCCCCACTTTCTCCTCACTAGGGTCACGGGGGTCACATGGAGCCTATCCCAGCTACTTAAGGGT